>VCNE01002258.1:0-11867 GCA_009869805.1 Oncopodura yosiiana
CAATTCCCAGAGAGAAGCGCAGCATCAACGTGCATTTGACAACCATGAGCAGGAATGACGATTACGTCTCCAGGAACGAGATACTCTGTTGGAATGGATTCATAAACTCCGTTTCCTCGACTCACTGTGATAATGTCGCTAGACTGGACCGTCGATTGAAGTTTCTTTTCATTCTGTACATAAAAGCAATAACCAAGAATTAGATGCCTTTTGATTTTTCTATATGGAATTTTATGATTTTTTACCTGTCTCGTTTGCACAACAGTGGAGACGATACCAACAGTCGACATAATAATAATGGCCACAGCATAATACACATAGTTATCAGAGAGCCAAAGGCTTACGGAGAAGATTTGAAATACGTAGAAAGGATTGAGAACCTCTAGGAATAGAAGGCGAATAATACTTTGTACTTCAACACGAATTTCATTGCTCCCGTAGATCAGACGTCTGAAAAAAATATTAACAAACAAAATTTTAGATGTATTTGAGCTTTAACAATTTTTGTATTGACGAAGATTATGTATAAGTCCCACTCTCAAAAACTTCATCTCTCAGAATAGAAAAATTGTGTCATTATTACACAATTCGATGTGTGTGTGCTTAGAAGAGATAACGAGAATTACGAATTCTAGACTCAATTCAATAAAATTGTTGAAGCATAAAGTATATACAAGTCTATTTCAAAGAATTTCAGACATAATAAATAACAGAGTCTCCTACGTTATCTCCAGTTCCTTAGAATTTATTTAAATTGTTAGTTACTAAATAAACACTCGGAGCAATCATCACGAATTCAAGTACGTGCTTCTGTATTTAATTCATATCTTTACTAGCACAAAAATTGTTTACTCCGTTTTGTTATGCATCCTTGAAAACACTCGATAAACTCTTTTTCACATCTCAAGAAGGTTAAGAATTTGCATTATTTTATATATTGTTTACAAAGTATAAAAACAAGTCGTGGGAGTAAGGCTAAAATCTCAAAATGGATTTCTATAGTCCTATAAACCCTTTTACTGTTATTATTATAATCTCTGAGTGAGAGACTATGTCTTTGCATAAAGTTTAAAAGGGTTTCATATTTTCCCTATAGCTTTCTCTTTCTAAGTACTCAAAAGCTTATATGTCAGAATAATGGAATATCTGCACAAAACTACATAAAGCTTAGGGAAATCGGCTTTCAGCTTTTGTAATATTCACAATGTGAATCAAGAGCTAAAGTAGTGATTAGATGAAAGCAAATGGATCATTCATTGTGAATGATGTATATATTTAAGTTATACCTTTAGTGTTGGAAAACCACATAAAAGTAACCTTGGGTAGTCATTATCGTCACCATTATTATCAACAACAGTAAACAATAAATAAAATGGCCTACAACTATTATAAATATATCTATAAAGTAACAACGCAAGCTTAATTGAATTGCCCTACATCCTTCCTTTTCCCTTCAATGTTTTATTACACACTCTAATTCTAATATTACCCAATGTTTAATTAAACTACGTTACACACATGCTCTAATGTATATAGACAGTTTAAATTCAATTATATTTCTTCCTACCTCTTTTAACATATATAACGACATCCTACATAGAATCCTATCTTTCTTTGCCGGAAGCTTAGCGCTTAGAAAGCAATTTTCAACAATCTGGCAATATACATATGCACAGACTTTTCCTTCTCTATATACTACTCCTACGCACACTTGTGGTTCACTTGATCAAATTAAGTGTTCAGATTTCTTTTGCTTCAAGGCAAAATTTAAGATACTTATATATTTTTTCTTATATACTACCCATATACAAAATTCTAGAGAAAGTGTTAGTGCAATAGACTGGAAATAAGATGAGTTGACAAATCCATTAGAGTCCTCAGGGTCTAAAACTTTGTCGGCTCTAGTTACCTATATCGGATAAAAGAAATGAAGCTTTTTCCAGAAGTTGAGAAATCTATATATAACATTTACTCCTATATTCTTATATTGTACATTCCTATAAAATTCTAGTATGCAATGCCAAGGGCATTTCTTTGCCTTTCTCTCTATAATTATTCTAAGTCGTCATTTTGCTAATAAGTGTCTTTTTGCAAAAGAAAACAATAAGTGATAATATCTCCATTCACCTATATTATTATTGTTTTGCAAAACAAACCAATTTCCTAAACGTTTGCTCAACATCAATCTACTATAGCTATATTGCAACATTTTCATGTCAATTGTCTTGCCATTGAATTATTAATACGATCGTGTTTAATGATAAAAAAGCATTGTATATAAACAACACTCTTCAAATAGTACAATGAAACTAGAACTGTCTACTTTCTCTCTATGTAATATTAGAGAGAAATGTGACACAACTATATAACTAAGTAAGAGCTATATAAACCTAATGAATTATAGATATGAAATATGACGAATTACACTCGTGGTCATTCACCATAAAATAAATCAATGGATTTATGTCAGTGTTTCAAGCTTTAAGTCATAAGAGATGCATACATATAACCTTCACTACATATGTCATCACTCTTATTATTAAATTCTTTCTCACAAAATCATACGTAAGAATAAAATGATATGAATTCCATTATTCCAACCATGTTCGTTCATCTGCAAGCCTACACTTCTCTATGCTTTCTCTCGCCACGTATTTATGCATTATGTATTGTGGAAAAGTACTCAAGTCGTCGAATCAAGTTTATTTTGGTAAATCCTATGTAATGGAGAAAGTTCTAATGGATATGTGACACTACATATAAATCCCATAGAGAGTTCGAGTTTGAGAGAGAGAGTGGGAGTATACTAAAAAGTATAAGCTGAAAGTCAAAAAGTTAAACTCAAGACAATTACCGTTGACATTGTTGGAAAATAGAAAGTCCTTTGCTCTGATGTAGACTTTGGAAAGCTGCTTGATCCAATCCTTGTAACTTTAGAAAAGCTCCATACTCATCGTCCCAAATGTAACGAAGTTTCTTACAGTTGAACAGGCGGATTGAATGGGTTTCTATAAGAGAAAAGAAACACAAATGATAAATGGCTTAATTAGCATCATTTTCATTTTTATGACTATTGTTTTGTGTGTCTGTATGTAATTGTTCTATATTGATATTATGATGGCAATAGTGACCTACTACTCTGATAGTTGGTAATCTAAAAGTGCAAGACATTAAACATTAAATAAAACTAGGGCAGAAACTGAGGTATTATTTCCGCTATCAAAATCAGAGATAGAGATATATTATACTAGAGGCTCATTTTATTTCTTCCTACAAATGCATTATGTATATATAGAGAGAGAAAGCAAGCCATTTCATTTTAATCACTGTTTCTTCATGTCCCTTTCCAATTTTTGTTCACCGACTTTTTTGAGTGAGTTTAGAAAATGCCTAAGCCACTGAAATTATTATTGTGGATTTTTCTTTACTATTCTCGCGCACATCGCCAACTTTCTTTCCCCTTCTACGTGGTTTCATTTCCTTGTGTGGTTTTTGTTGGACAAGAAAGTAGAAAACATAGACAGACACTCTGTTGTATAGTACTTAAGTGTAATGAAGTTACTTTCTTTTTTGGCAAACGTCTAGAAAAATTTTGTTCTGGTAGGTTGGAAGTTGAGTGGACTAGAGTGAGAAGCTTTTCTCTTATGAGTTTTTTGAATCCACTTCCTTCGTGAATCACGCCTTGTTTAAAAAAAGTAGGGCACTTTGAGCGACTTTTTACTTACATCAAGTTACTTATAGAAAAGTTACATAGAGCTTAAATGCTTTGGAAAGTAGACTACAATAGGGCTATTGACCTGATTTTTTGCGTTCTCCATTTCATTTTCTATCATGTCTTTTTTACTTTGACTCTGGAGACTCAAAGAAAATGTAAATACAAAAAATTATAATGAGACAAGAAACACTACAATATGAATTTAAAGTAACTGAAATAATTTACAATCTAAAGCTTTGAAGTACAAAATAATACTGTAAAAAGAAATGGAGGGAGAGAAAGAAATAAAAATTGAACTACTTGCTAACTAGAGAAGAAATAATAAGTAGCAAGAAGATGGAATGATTTAATTAAGTACTAGAAAAAAACTACTTTCTCTTTTGTTTCCTACTGTGTATAAGTACTTTATGTAACTCTTAACAAATCTATGAAACTAAGAGCCAATTAGTTTTTTTGTCTAAGGCGATTATAATTAGGAAGGAAGATTTGCGACAAAAATATACTATAAAGTTAATGATCTCTCAGTATAGAAAATCTGTTTTATGTGAAAGATAAAGAGCATTGCTCTCTTTCTCTTTCTCTGTTATATCTTTCACATCCATTTTCCATCTCTTTTTCATTTCCTTGATGATACGATGATGATATGATATGATGAGGAAACAAAATATAATAGCAAAGTTGGGTACATTCACTTCCTATTAATAAAATGTTTGTTGTAGTTGCGGATGCTCTCACGTCAAAAGAACATTACGAAGTAATAATAGCAAGCAACTATTATATTGTCAGTAGAATATGTATTTTTTTCTCCTAGCGTGTCGTAATGCCATTGTCCGCAGACTTTGTTGGAAATGTCGCTTAATATAATATCAGAGTGAAAGTAAGTAGTTTTCATGTTTATACTTTTCATCGAAGGAAGTGAAAGTCTGTAAGGAATTTTGTGTTGGCGTATGATACAATAGAGAGAGAGATAGGTATGTAGAACCTTTTCATTTTCATACCAAAAAGGTGACTAACCGTGTGGCTCTACTTTTATATCTTTTGGTTAGGTTAGGAGTAAAATGTAAAGTATTCTATAAGGATATTACGTTATACTTTCAAATATAAGGAATATAAACAGGAGGTTGAATAACTTGGGTGAAAATTCCTATTACACAAAATTGCCCTACTGACCACACATAAAATATAATATTACATGCAAACTGCCTCAATCTAGAAATAGAGATAATGTAATACAGTAATAAGACCAAATATTATGGCATGGAGGAGTAGATTGGTAAGGAAGATATGATTTTGTATTATAATTTGATGATAATAAAGATAAGTAGCTTTGTGTCTCTATGATATGGAAGTAATAATATTAGTATAAAAGCTATAATAGTAAGCTCATTACCAGTAATGCTTCCATCAGGCTTTGGATTAACTAGTTTTGGTGGAGACTCAATTAATTCTAACTCTTGTTCTAAACGTTGATCCCATGTATTTGACTCGTCGAGATTGTTATGAGGCAGGCCAGCAGCAGCGAAGAGTTTGGTGGTCCTGAAATAATCATTGTAATAAAGTCATGTTAGATTTTATTTCTTTAATAAATGTCATATTAAAAATACTATATATATATGTTACAATGTCAAGAATATAAAAATACATGCAGCATACATAGAAATATATATATAGAAAAGTTATCAAAGTCAAATAATCAACAAGCAGAAAACACTGAGCAATGAATTAGAGTACTGTAATAAAAAAAGTTTGGAGAGGCCAGAAAGTGGAAAAAGTTGTGTACAATATATTTTCCTAAAATTAGATTTACTTCCATTGATGGAATCACGTGCCAAAATAAAACTTTTTACTATAGAATAGAAGACCAGCAACAGTAGAAATAACAAAAAAACTACGCATTTCCATTTTCCCTACTGACACTAAATTTGATTTGGAGAGTTGTTGAGAGTCAGTAGAGTACATTGAGAGTATAAAAGTGCTAGAGAGATTTTCAAGGGTAAATTGTAGGAGAGAAAAACTCATATATTCAATATAAATAGATTTATTATCTTTAGTTACAACAACATTCTGTAACAGCTAAACATCATACATCGTCAAGTATCTACTACACCTTACGTCATAAAAATCATAGAATATAAGATGAGATTAGATATACTTGGAATATTTATAGTATATAGCTCCACTGACGAAGGTTTTTTTGCATCTCACATCATATTCATAATCTTGACATGTTAACCATCCTTTCAACTCGTACATCAAGAAAACGATGTAATATAAATAGTTCACATATTTCACATCAAATTGACGACTATGTACATCATCGTAACCTTCTGCCATGCCAGAATCTTCTTAGCATGTGACTTTCAATATAATAATAATAACAAGCAAGAGTCATCTCAAGAAATTCTAAATCCCTAAACACCAGCAAAAGCAACTTGACACTTGCAACCAAATTGACTTCAGAATTATATCTCACAAAAAACTACATCTATGTAATCTAGTCGTCTATATATATGTATAGCTTTTCTAATAACAAGTTTATTTGACAGCTTATATGTGTAGACGTAATACATATATTAAATAAACCTAACAAGACATTTTGTGGAAGCCTCATGTTCTTCTTGTCTACATATACAAGATCCAATTTGTTCAATGTAATTTCTATGTCTACTCTGTCGCCCCTTGACACATTTTATGCACATCACAAATGAGCATTTTTGATACCTTAGAGCTTGACCTTAATTTATCCTTTTTCGTCTGGAGTTTATTCCATCGGGTATTAAGTGTAGTGTATTTTATATTACATGTAGTGTCTGATGTCTTTATAGTCTTCAAACTTGACCGGAGAAAGAATATAATGTACATAAAGAACGAAATAAGTCAAGTACCTAAAAAAAGTAGGCATATGTCGACGTGATAGACAAACTTCTAAACTCTTTTCTGCATTGAATTGTTACACATTGAAGGGCAAAGAAAGATTTAGTGAGTGAGAGAGAGAGGAAACGATTTGTAGTATAACGTAAGGCACAACATCATTACTACAACAGCAGTTCTAAAAGAAAATAATAGGACCTCTCTTCTCCTTCAGAACTTGAAATCGATTTATGGAAGTACAGAAATAAACGTTGGGTCGTTTCCTTTCAGTTGAAAAGAGGAAGAGTGAAGGAATTCACTTTCTCTCCTACAACACTTTCACTTGAAGTGAGAGAAAAAGGTTAGAGTTGGTGGAAAACTATAAGGCATTAAGCAATACACAACTTTGTCACATGATCTCACACCAGAATGCTATATATATATATGTATATTCTTCTATTTCTAGTGTTGTGCTAATCGGGTGAAAGTAATTCGATCCAAAAAGGTCGTATTTCAAGAATGAATAAATACAAGATTTGCAGAAAGGACTCTGAATAAGCACCATATTTTTGCTTAGGATTCAAGTCTCTTCTTCTATGCAACTCTTTGCTGAAGCAAGAATGGTAATGTGACAATGTCAAGATGAGTTATAGTGTAACCACTTTTCTTTTTTGCTACTTCACTCTATACCACACAACTACCTTGGAATCTGGAATCAATGCTTGAGTTGGTTTGTAGGAGGCTGTCATGCATGACATAGAATAAAATATATTGGAATGACTCAAATGTCAACCATATGGAAAGTAAAGTAAAACATGTGGCTGTGTTAAATGTCAAATAAATACGATATTAAAATTTTCCTTTGGCTATATGATTTGATGCAATATGTTTTTTTTACATTTTTGAATGATTTTACTACTGAGAGAAATAAATTCGCTACTGAAACGCCGTTCATTTTTTAAGTTACTAACCTAAACTAGTACAAGAATTGAATTCTTTTAGTTTAATTTTACTTATTTTATTTTAAGCAGATATATCCAATGCCAATGTCAAAGAGGAAATAGGAAACTATTAGAGTCAAATAACTAAGAATAATTTATTACAATGCTGCACTTTATCTCTTGAACTATAAACTGGAGAACATAAGAAGACGTACCAAAAATAAACTTCATTTGCCATTATATTGCCTCATGATAGTAATACAGTCTCAAAAGAAAGTACCTTGCTGAATTTTGATACTATATATGTAGTCTACAGATAATGATGATTCTCTTTTCTCCTAACATCGAGTCATAATATAACCAACTGCAATAATAATGTTACTAACAGACTCTAGAGAAAGACGTCAATACATTCATGATGAGAAATCTAATTTAGTCTCTTCACTTTTCTTTTCATTTCTGATCTTCGTAATAGACCATTTGGCTAGAATGTGGAATGCAAAAATGTATTCTAGTAAAGAAATGCATAGATGCAGTTTCAAGAAATTTCTTTCTACCTTAAAGTTAATCTAATCTTTGCATGTACAAGATACAACTTTCTCTAAAGTATTAATGCCTTTATTCAATATTCTCAAAAATTCCATTGGCTAAGATCAGTTTTTTTCAATTTTACGATCTACTACATTGTAAATACATTTTGCTGCAGAGCACTCTAGACTCAAAGGTCAAGAATGATCAAACGATCAAATTCACTCAGCGCATCCTGTCTTGACCTTAGAAACCTAGAGATATCTTGACATAGAATATGTACTCTTGGCCTAATTTCAATTTCTATGTACACTGCTATGACTTACTGACCTACACCTCTTTTACTTCTTTCACCATCTGCATTATTAAAATAGTCGCAGTAAATTTACTTATACTTAGAACTACTTTGATAGTGCATCTTTAAAATACATATCATAATCCTTTCTTGGCAATTCCTCTAAGTGTACTTCTTTTTCGTCTTCTACGGCACGTATGTTTGTACTTTAGCATTGCATATCAAAAACTTAACCAACTTTGTACGTATATACGCTTTGGCATCAATATGCTAATTCTTTTATACCAAAGAAAAACTTCACAATGAAATAAATTGGCCAACGGAACTTTTACAGAATGACAAGTAGTACGTAGTAGTAGAATGCTGCAACTCTTTCAAAGATGAAAATAACCTTGGACTTGGCATCATTAAATGTAATGTGATAGACAAGACAGGATGCACAGAGAGAGAAGGAAAGAAGAGACACACGGACAGGAAATAAATGTTCAGGTATAATCAAAAGAACTCATACATCATGTCTATATATTGCATATGTAAATGCAAAGTCAGCATACAGTAGAATTTTATATACCATTATTTACATAGTACTATTTTTGCAACCTTCAGCATTTTGTGTTGTACTATCAAAAGTCATCTCATCATTCAATTTCACGATTGTAATACATCACTAAAGCTTGTAGTTTCAAAAACTAAGACAATAATTGAAATTGAATAGAGAGGAAGGACAAGTCTCTCTTTGAAGTTCTCTCAATGTCAATGTCAGTGGAATAAAGCATAAAATTTTTGTTCCATTCATCCAGAAATATACAAGAGATAAAGTATGACATGTAGAAACGATAATAATATTATTACGAAGAGATGAAACGAAAGCAAAAATAGAAAGATATATCAACTATATAATATAAAGAAGTGACATGTAATAAAAATAATTCAACTAATGGACCCTTTTCTACACAGACTACATGCATATATGAAGAACATATATTTTTTTGCTAGTTGAAGAAAGTTGAAAGCTGAACAACAACAATAAGAAAGCTGCTGCCAACTAAAGTGAATTGCAGTGTCATAATAACATCTCATATATTGTGAAGAAATCTTAGATTTAGGGAAACTATTGCCAAAAACGCATAACAAAAGGCTACAAAATACAATGCATAAAGTGCATCATTATTATTAGCAATAATAACATTGAAAATTGAAAGAGTGTAGGTAACCTTGAACGAAAAATTGTTAATCTATCAAAAGAGATAAAAGGAAATGCATTTGGAGAAAATGGACTTGTTCTTAATATTGAGACTATTGTGTGTTGGCTGTCACTATACTTTTATGTGACGACTATAATACAACTCACATTATATATTAAATTACTATGTTTACTATACAGGCACTTCAAGGTTTCTTCTACTCTACCACCTGAAACCCATTTTCAAGGTTTTGCACATCTTCAAATTCTCAATATATATTTCTTTCACTTTACTCTCTCCTAACTGAAGTACATACTTTACCTACTTTGAACATTTTTCTCCAATGAAATGGAATGATTTCCACTATTACTTTTCTCTCGACAACTCTAAACTTATATAGATATATACTCTGTACAGATCTATAAAAGAGATTATATAAAGCCTTACGAAGTATCATATAAAGAAAGGTAATGGCTTTGTAGAACACTAAAAACTGGCGTAATGTAACTCAAGTGGTTATAGTATAGGTAAGAAAATGACATGGAAAAGGAAGAAGAGAATCAACTTAATGCATACCAACACTAGCATTAGCAAAATTACGACTATTGACAGTCTCTATCTCATATGTAGTGGCTTAGGAGTCTCAAGTTCATGATTCAAAAGTTTTTCACTATAGCTGCACTTAAGGCGAAAGGAAGCTTTCTCTCTGAGTCATGTATTATTCAAAAGCTTTTTTCTACTAGAAGATTCTTCAAGACATTTTAGTCCACTTCATCTGATTGGAACTGAATTTACTAAAATCTTCCTTCCTTACCTGGAAGCTTATTATTAGCCTTTTTTCTAATGCAGAACACATATATAATACGCTTATCTATATAAGACTCAAAGTAATTTCTGAGAAAGACGATGATTCATGATACTAGTTGATGTTGACTGTTGAAGCAACAAGGTCAAACTGTGTGTCGTGTGTGATCAAAATGAGAAGAAGCATTTATCTAATAACATTTAGGTTTTTTGGCTGGCTCATATGATAATGTAATTCTCATTTATGAGTCAAGGTTCCAGTGTGACACAAAATAATTTTTGAAGACACTTGTAATATTGTAATGACAAGTGAAGCGTGTAAAAGATGGTTGAAAAGCATTTACTATTCTTAATAATGGAATTTAATCAGGTGTGAAAGGACTACATATTACTTCTACTACATTAGTTTAGGGTTATCAGCATAAGAATATATTGAAAATATTGATGAGGAATC
The DNA here is from genome assembly GCA_009869805.1 of Oncopodura yosiiana. NCBI lineage: Eukaryota > Metazoa > Arthropoda > Collembola > Entomobryomorpha > Oncopoduridae > Oncopodura > Oncopodura yosiiana. The sequence continues at coordinate 10,772 of VCNE01002258.1, forward strand.
GGCGATTGAGCATGAAGGTGAACTTTTGTGTGCATAAACTATAAAAATTCCGACGAAGAAGAAGAAGAAAAGCAATTCTAAGAATCTACTTACAACATGTAAACTATAATAAACTAAAAGTGTGCAAACTAAAAACTTTAGTAAACTAAGTACTTGCAGCTGAGAGGCAAAAAAAACTATTATACCAAGAATCTACTCTCTACTTTTCTAAAACTACAAAAAAACTAAATACAACTTTCTCTTAATGCTTAGACACACAGAAAACTGAGAGACAAGAACCATAAGTTTACTTTCTTCACCAATATGTAAGTAAGTATACCTTGTGGAGTTAGAAATGGAAGGAAAGAGATGACGTAAAAGTTGACGAGTAAGTGAATCTGTTGTTGGTTCTTCTGCTTTTGTTTTCTTAGTACTAGTACATGAAGTAGTAGGTGTATGATGATGATGTTTTTTACATGGTGATGACACAGTTCTGGCTGTACTGTCAATTTTATCTGATTCCAATGAACTCTCTTCCTCATCTATATCTTCTCCTTTGATATTTGTGCTGAGAAGAGTTGAGATAGAGAGAGAGAAAAAAGAAAAGGAGGTCGAATGTCAATGAAACTTGTGTTTTTCAAATATTTCAAAAGAAAATGACAAAGTAGTATCAAAATGAAAAAGTATGGAGTGTAATATTTATTACACTTAATTAATGCTTAAATGGCGGAGACGTCGTAAAAAAAACAACTGAAGTCTACTGAATAAAATTTGTCTCGTGTTCCTGTTTTACTATTGAGCAACGTTGAAGTCCAACATTAAACTAGACTTCATAATATTCAGGAAGTAACTGAATTTGATAAAAATCCGAAAGGTAATAAAAATTCTTAATAAGTGAGATGACAAGAAAAGATATTGATCAATCGGAAAAATCTGACTTGAATTTAAATAAAATGACTTGAGACCATTTGTAAACTGAATGGCATTTTGCTGCTAAAAAATTCTTTCTTAACTTCAATAATTCAGTTTCAAATGTGCTACAAATAAAAAATTCCTAATACATAATAACAAAGTAGTATTGATAGAAGATGATGCGATATACATAGATAATAATTAT
>VCNE01002259.1:0-15784 GCA_009869805.1 Oncopodura yosiiana
AAAATGTATAATAAGCTTGAGTTTGTTATATAATGAGCAATGAGAGCTAATGTAATAAGTATTATATATTCGTGTTCTGTACAAAACTATATACTAGCCATGACACAGTATTGATTGTCAAGCCATAAAAAAGCAAAGCACAACAACTACTAATAATAATGCCTCAATTCTCTCTCTCTCTCTCTCTCTCTCTTCTACATACTCTCAATCCAATCCAATCCAGTCCAAGTTTACGAGTGCGAGTCGAGTCGCTCACTCTTGATGACTTGAATGAGTGAGATACTAACTATTATCAATTTTTCCATTAAACTTTGATGTGCCTTGAAGTTAGTTGATGCTACTGCTGCTTAAAAAATTATATATTTCACTCAACTCAAACTACACTTGACTTGACCTTTCTACTATAATTATCTCAGATTGCTTCTTACTACTTTACTACTTAGGCTTATTACTATGTACCTCTCCACTATGAAGAAAAAAAGAGATTAGAATTTTGAGAGTGAGAGCACACATTCCATAATAAGGAGAGCAGTAAGTCACTCAAGTCAGAGTAAATGAAATTTATTATTTATTGTGTCGTGTGTACAATATGAAGAGACTATAATAATAATAAGAAGTTACGTACAAGACTAATAGGATTTGAGTGAGATACTACAATCATGAATCAAAATTGTATGTTATATAGTGTCAGTTTACATTTGATGTCTACTTAACTTACTTCATCTTCTTAATTGTACAGTGTGTGTGAGAGAGAGCCTAAATAAATTGCAAATTTTTTTTGAATCATATTGGCATTGACTCTCTTGGCACACGCTATAAAAAAATATGACATCATAACACTTATTCTATATAACACATGTTGTTACCTTAAATGTACTAGTTAAATAGCTTATTGTTTACTCTATGGAAGAAAATGTCAGATGATGGGAGTTTCAATTCTCTGTTATGATGATGATGAAGAAAAATTTGGCATGAAAATGAAGTGTAAATTATTTTCAATGAGATTAAATATGCTAAGATCTCTGTTATCTCTCTGTAGCCTACGCTTGTATAATGTTGTTCTAGAATATCGAAAAGATTAAGAGATTTACTTCTAAAGAAGAGTGTACAGCATTTGAGAATTGGGATAATAAAATTTACTTCAATGTCCATCAATTTCTATATCTGTAATATCAGCTCAACCCTGTAAAAATAATGATTCCTACATTTTATGCTCAACTGACAAGAAAAAGGCGGCGTGAGTCAGTTTATTAGTAAGGAGTCATCAACAACAACAACTCATCTTCTTCTTCAAATAGTAAAGAAGTATCATCTGCCTAAATGCTCACTCATAAAATTGTTTGATTTGGCATAATCATGTCAATCAGCCAAGAGAAGAGAACATGTAAATGACATTAGATGCACTAAATGGGAAAAGGTCATGCAAATAATGTGCAAATAAAAAAGTGACGATTTTTAGCGATGGTCATATTCTTAAGAAAGATATATTCATTACTCATTACAAACTCTACTTATTTATTTTCTTCTTCTTCTCTTGGTGACATTCGACTTCGACATCATCAAATATATGTATATACTTGTTTGTAGACAAATTGCATTTTTTACATTCACTTTTTCTTCTATCTAAAGATGATGATGCACCATAGAGTCTTTTACGTCTTGTATGTCACCAAAAGTAAACGAAGAGACATATGTGTGAGATACTCATTAATCATTAGCAACTCTATTGGTATATTCGCTCATAGTGACAAGGCTGATTGATCATTTCCAAATATTTTCTATGTATAATATACCATAAAGCAAAGGAATGTGTTTAATGCATACAAGATTACGTAATTTGTTTTATTTACCAAGGAAAATGCACAGGTGCAATGAATTGTACAACATGGTAAGTTTTACAATGCTCACCTGCTGTGAAACAACTTGCAGGAGTCAAAGAGCAAACAAGACTGTTAATTCTATAATACAACTAAAATGTTCTCTCTTTTTTTGGCGTGGCATTTTTACTTTTTTTAATGTATAATGTTTTGTCATTGCTCTCGTATATTTTTTTATTCTTCTTATATAGCAACACAGTGTGTTTTTAAAAGTTTGACAATGATATTTATGTGTGGTGAAGTGTGTGAAAAATTTGTTGTTTATGTGTCCTGATTCCTTCATCAACACAAGCATACAAATTTTTGCACGCAATATAATACATATACTGTTCCTCATAAATGAAACACTTTTGATGCTAAATCAATCTGAGACATTTAAGTTGATGAACATTTTATGTAAATAGTATATAGGTATTCATACGTAGTATTGTTAGAGCAATGAGGAATGTTGAAGATTTCGTGCCAATTAGCCCTTTGGGTTGAATAACATAAAAGCTCATGTATGTAAATAAAGATAAAGAGAGTGACCCGATAATAATCATTTTTAATCATATGCATATGTATACATGCATTGTTGTTAGTAGACTGGATGATAAAATATGTAAACTAGTTTTTTTGTCTTAGCTTGTTGTTGTTGATTCTACTAATAGGTAACGTCTACAATAGGTTATTGAAAATTGAAAGGACGTGATGAATTACATTGAAAGAAAAAAGATTATGAGAATCTAAGCCAAGTGCATAACGATATATTATCTCAATTGAGATATTTTTTGATTTGTAGCATTCGCCCAATAAATTGAATTCAATGTTATTTTGTTTTTTACTGAATTAGTACATATTATTGTCGTCGTTAAATATGCATTTTTCCTTAAAAAATTATATAGAAAAGTGGAAATAAATTGAAAGTATATTTTACCTTTAAAAGTCGAAGGACTTTTCTACAATATTCCTCTAAGTAAGTATATAAAGTGATTTTGTGAATGACATACAGTACAACAACTAACAACACTGATGGAAGTAATGAAAGTAAATGAAATAAATTACTCGTGAATTCATTAAGCTTAATAATAGTCAATTAGCTTGTCCACAGCAGGGAGCTACAAATTATTCAAGTTACTACCAAACTACCCAAAAATGCAACTTTTCTTATATACAATGTATATGTATATTCTCTCTTCTCTCTCTCTCTCATGCAAAAGAAGTTGACAAGGAGCCGCTGTTGAAGTCACTTCAGTGAGCATTAAATAGTGATAAAGATAAAATAGTTAAATCATCATGACATTGCGTGGTGATGTGGTTTTGGAATTTTTTGGAAGGAAGCCATCAAAAAATCCACTTATGCTAACTAATATGAGTACTTTAAAGGTCTTTTGCTTGTGGTTAAATTACCTTAAAAATCTCATTTCTCCCACATTCTCACAAATGATGATCATAGAGTAGTGAGAGCAATTATGTCATTGGAGAATTTAATATTGGATACTAAAGACAGGATATATTATATTATGCATATGCTCACTCTTCAATGCGTAGGCTGAAAGAAAATATGTAAATTGAGCTTAAAAGTCATGTAAATAGTTTGTCTACTAAAAGCCTCTCATCTCATCTTGTTTGTCTCTAGCAAAAAAGAATAAGAAAAGGTCATAGTCACTTTGCTGAAGACATTTTTATTGTATTGGTTGAAGTCTTGACTCTTCTTCTTAGTTCTTGACATTTAAATGATTATTACCAAATTACATGGGAGATAATTGCATAGTAAAGATATTATATTAACGGACGGTGAAACAATAAAGGAACACACATGAAAAAGATGATAGTTTTATTTTGTTTATGTAATACATATATAAAATTTGCATATTTCTTTTAAAATATGCAGAATATATATTTTAGTTGAAAAAATTGAGCATTATTACAAAAGAGGATGGAGAGAACTAGAATCAAAAATACTTTTCTGGACTATAAGAGATATAGAGAGATTTTCTACATGCATACTATTCCTGAATGTTGACAATATTTTTCGCAGTCTTGTAGTAGTAACATTCCTAATATTTCTTTAGCTATTTATTTCTTCTTTAATGTCAATAATGTAGGATGTTCTCGATTAACTTGAGCATTAAATCCATGAGCATCAGATGCTTGATAATTTACTGATCTCAATGATCCATCTTGTTCTTGTAAATAATATCGCCCTGATACTACATCTCCTTCTCTCACTTCACTGTGACCTGTAATAATTTTTAATCAAATATATTATTCATAATAATTTTAACATAAATTTCTTATAGACTATTTATAAAATACCTTTATTATCTCCTGTTAATTGATCAACAACATTATAAGAAAAAGCATATCTTGGATATGGATCATGAGGCTCAATTCGTACAGGATGTTGTTCTGTAGCAGCTACTGCATAAGTTGGTTGTGGACTTATATAATTAGTATGATAATTTGGTGCATAAGCCACTTGATGATGTTGAGCTGCAACAGGTTGATGTCCAATTTGATGAGTTGGTTGTTCTGCTACATAAGAAATTGGAGCTGGAGCTACATAATTAGTGTGATAATTTGGAGCATAAGCAATTGCTTGTTGTGGGGCATGATGTTCTGTAACGTATTGAACTGGATGAGCCACTGGCTGATGTTGAATTGCCACTGCTGGTTGATGTTGGATTGCTATTGCTGGTTGATGCTGAATTGCTACTGCTGGTTGATGATGGACAGCAACGTCTGCATGAGGATATGAAGAAGCGTATTCAATTGGTTGATGATGAATTTCTGCTGTTGGCTGTTGAACATAATGAACTTGTGGTTGTTCAAAATGATGTTTTACAATTGTAGATAGTAGGTTGAACATATTTAGTGACAGTAATTGGTTCTGGCACAGCAACAACTTGAGGCTCTTTATAAATTACTTTTTGTACAGGTTGTGGTTGAGATTCTGGATATGATGGAGCATTATAATCTGTAACAGTATTAATTGGTGGAGCTGAATATGTATCAAATTCAATTGCTGGTGGTGAATGAGTTTCTACAATAGCAGGAGGTGGTGGAGCACCATAAATTGGCTCAGAAGTTAATAGAGTAGGAATTTCTTTAGTAATTAATAAAGGAGCTGGCTCAGTTACAGTTTTTGTAGAATAACTAGCAACAAGTGGAGCTTTGATTACTTCAATTTCAGATGAGCGATGAGCTTCAGGTGGAAGTAAGTTAAAAACCTCTGGTGGTAGTCCACCTAAAACTATGTTTCCTATGCTGAAGAGACATATCAAGGCTAAAAACTATAATAAATTTCAATTAGTATGCTAATTAATTAATTCAATAACATCGTGATATGGAGGAATAAAAAGGAGAGTTTTTCAAGGAGAAAAAGAAATATATATATATATATATTGTTATTTACCTTAATCATTATTGACGTTGTAGAATTTATTGTTTGCCACTGTTGGTGGTCTTTCTTTGAATGTCTTCTTTCAAGAGTTTTCCACAATCAAGTAAAACAAAATTTGTCACGCTCTCAGCACCTTTTTAGAGAACTTGATGCTATACTAATTGATGCTACTTGTCTCACCTTGCTTCTCACTCTTTATTATATAATAAACGACAGAGTCAACGACAGTCCAAACCAACAGAAAGACTGACAAAGTGGTTAGTGTGTGTCAATGAATTTATAAAGTTAGTAGAGACACAAAAACAAAATCATGACATGATGAGGATGATGTCACTCTACTCTATTTTTCATGGTTATATAACATATATATAGTAGTCTACATCTCTTCAATCATTCAACTCTCTTCTGTAATAATAAACCAGTTAAAAGTAGTCGTCGACTATTCTATATTAGAGAGAGTCAACATCAAGTCAAGTCAACTTAACCTATCATTGACGGAAGAGTTGTGGTGGTAGCGCACAACAAAAGAAGTAAATTGCATTAGCATTTTGATTTCGATATTGTTGTGATCTCTTACTCTATATTATATTACTTTTTTATATTTGTTGGTAATGCAATGCTCGTAACATCTTACATGGACACGACACACACAAATGTTGTGGTGGTGCAATTAGATTGTAAAAAGTGCGAGAAAAAATGTCGTAGTCTCCTAGTAGTATAGTCCTTTACTTGTTCTTATTATTTCATCTCAATGTGGAAGTAAAAGAGTCAAAGAATGTTATTAGCATTAAATAGTTTAGCAATATCTTCAATTCTAATTAACTTGCCAGAAATGTCATTCAATACTAGAAGGAAAAAATGATCTATCTCAAAAAATTAAATATTTAAATATGTATTATAATGACATTTTAAACAAGTCATCAAAGAGCTCATATATAATGTATATTATGGCGATAGGCCAAAATTCTCAATCCAGTTAAAGAAATATATATAATACGCAACACACTTGTTTTTCCCTTTCGTCTTCATCTCTGCATTTACAAAATGTGTGAAATGAAGTGGTTACATAATTTCAAGCCAAAAAATATGAGAGAATATAAAAACTTTGTGAGATATATAGAAATTGTAAATGTAGGTCTCGGGCAATAATCAGATTAAGGTTACTACTTGTTGGGTGGAGTACTTCTTGAAAGTTATTATTATTATGGGTTAAAAAGTGCTACTTTACTTAAATAAGGGACATTAGTATAACCACAAAACAAATGTGTGGATAAGATAATCATATACATGAAGAATTTTATGAGTTGCTAATTTAAATTTTTTGAAACATGACACTTTTTATTATCATGCTGAGTTTTTGAGCACGACCATGATTAGAATCTGAGATTAGCTCTGTATATTGTGTGTGAAAGTGAGAACTTGGAGGATTTTTCTTATCTCCAACTGTGTTTTTATGAATATCCTTTTTCAATTTTACATTTTAGTTGACGACCATACATGGTTTTCTAAATTTTCACTTACTTCTGTAATCTTTATATTTCAACATCAAAAAAAGCGTACGTACATATATTGTCACTTGACGTAAAGTACACACAGAGCCAAGAAGCAAAATGAAAAACTTGTTAGCAACAAGCATTTACTAATACTAAAAGGTGAGCATTGAATGTTACAATATAGTACATATTGACTCAATTCAATTTATTAAACTGATAAGGCACCTCTAACGAGACTAACGACTATTACAACAGTAAGTACAAGTAACTTGGTAAGTGTAACTTTACAAGAGCAAAAAGTTATTGCTAAATCTTTATTTGATATTTCTAGAATGAGAGTGTGCATTAAAACATTTATGTATAGCATGTGTGTAGAAGTGTATTATATATATAATGTGCAATGGAGCATGCGATGCTATGCTATCTTCATTAAATAAATAAATATAAATGCTATCTGACTCAATCTCACAATTGCATTATATATATATATATTTCAATCTTTAAAATATAGAATAATGCAACTACTACTCTTAATGTTTTAAAATGTTAAATGTATAGCAAAAAGTAAACTAAACGACTTATTTAATTACAATATGCAGATTGTATAATAAAGAGAAGCATCCTCACTTGCTGTTGTATAGATACTCTGGCTGAATACTGATTACTATTGAAAATATACTGAACCAATAATTCATCATGCTACTTACAAACAATATATGTAGTAAATGATGAAATACTGAAATGTTTATGCAGTAATGTCACATAAAGTATGTAGCACAAAAGCTCATAAAGTGCATAAACACTGTCGAGAGTAATTGAGAGAATAAATAGTTGAGACAATTTCATTTTTGTTACGACATTTGCATCATATAAAGTTGTAATAATTATTATACAATGATTGATTTTGACAGTGGTCAGCATCTTGTTATCACATTGCAAATCTTACTATCGTAAGTGAGTGTGACATTCCAATCTAGATAGAGTGATGTGGTTCATTAGAGAAAAGTATTTGCTGAGGTTTTAATTGATTAAATTGTTGAAATAATAAGGTCAATTTTTTTTAATTATGCTCTGATATAATCAGATTTTCACAAAATATAGGAGACAACAATATTAGACTTAAATTGAGAAGTTTGTATTCTTACGCTAGCAATTCTAGAGCAATTATTGATCTTCAAATCCATGACTTCTATTTAAGAATTGAAAAATTATTGGTCTTATGAATATTATTTTTTAAGTAAACACCAGAAAAAAAAGTATTATTGTAATTTAGACATCAAAGTCTACAAGATCGTGATGTAGTTCGCACAAGAATAAAAGTCTCATGTGGTTTTCAAATTCCTTTGATCGTGATCCATTTATTTTGTTAGCTCAATAAATAATAAGCCAATAAAAATTTTGCGGTTTAAAGAAAATCGAAAGTAGCTATATAATAAGAACATATTGTGTGAAGGAATTAATATTAAAATTTTTTTTTGTATTTGACCTCTATTTTAAATTTTCTGGCAAGAAGAGTGTCCATGTAAGGTAAAAACTCCTTTGAATATACAAAAACATAATTCCGATCACGACTATAAGAAGGTTAGATGTAAATTCTGATTATGCGACATGAAGATGAGCGTGACAAAATAAGATAGGATTAACTTTATATTCATGAAAATTATGACCTTAGAGGTCAATAAGACAATTTTTGTCGTGGTTCAGAGAGAGAGACGAAAGACCTTGAGAATCTCACAAGACAATTAAGTGTTGACGAGACTCTTGAAGTCTTGATGATGAATTTCTTTTGATAAAAGTAAACACGCAATGAACTTACTTTTTGATTGACTGATTTGTGACGAATGAATCAACACATTTACACATAAGGCAAAAGCAATAATTACTCAATGTCTTGTAGACATTGTCTACATTCTACTACTACAGCCCATTTAAAATAATCAATATATAAGAATTTCTATACTTTTTGATAAAATCTAATGCACTTCTCTATCTTATTGAAGGAAATTAATTAGTCGATAGTAGTAGATACTTGCAGTCGTCGTGCACAAATCAAAATGATATTGACTGACTATTTTACAACTAATTAGAGGAGATGATGAGTCAATTGATTAGTTGAAGGCATACTTTTTTCTTTTACCAAGGCTTATTTCATTACATGTCATCATTTCATTGATTACAACCCAAAGAGTGTAATTTGCCTGACAAGATGACACGATGACAGGATACAAAGCTTGCGTCATCAATTCGGCATTCTTTCCTAAATTTGTTCATATATGTAGCTTTTATTTTTTGTAATAGTTTTAGTAGAGAACAACAGCAGTCTTTAGAGAGCCTCATGCATACAATAGAATTACACAAATTAATTTTCTCATCAAACATTTCTCATAACATTCTTACACATACATACATACAAAAATTAAAACCTCATTTACATTTAAGTAAAATTTATATAAGCATAATTAAACATCATATATAGTATTACAAAATGCGAATTTCTTCAGAATACTCCACTGGTGAGAATGAATTTTTGTCTTCTTCCTTCTTCTGTTCCTTTTCTACAGAAGCTTCTTGAGAACGTTCTTCTCTGATAAAGAGTTTTATTATTATTTGTCGCACGATTTCTAATTTTCTTAATTTTCCTTCTCCTCTTTCCAAAATGAGGTGTTGTTGGTTGAATAGGAGGCAATTGACTTGTAAGAGTATCAGGAATTGGTGCTAGAGTACTACTACTACTTCTTTCAAAAGATAAAATTTGTACAGGTTGAACAACAGAGTAAACTGGATTACTATTTGAAGATGATGATGATGAAGTGACAACTGAAACAATTTGATTATTATCTCCATTTATACGTCTACGTCCTTTTTTGATTTTCCTACGACGTTTTCCATTAACAATTGAAATCGTTACATCTGGAACTAAAGTTGTAGACTCTTGCTCATGTCTTAAGCTTTTAAAATTGAGATGAACTGGTGGTGAGTTAATTGCTGTAGATGAAACTGAATTTGGGACTTCTGTAACTGCAATTATTTCTTTTTGTTTTAATTTTAGTCTTGGTTTCTCTTTCTGACCAAATTTTGGTTGAACATTAGAAGGAGAAGAAGAAGCTGTTGATGATAATATTGAAGGTGAAGGAGTTGTTGTTGTCGTTGTTGTTGATGATGGAGTTAATACTGAGAATGCTGTTGGTTGTTGTTGTGGTTGAACATAAGATGGATAATACATGTAAATTGGCTGTTGTTGATAAGCTGGATAAACAATGGATTTAATTCCAGGACTATAACGATATTGTTGTGGTTGTTGTTGTTGAATTGGGACATAAAATGGTCCACCAGAATGTGTTACATAATTTTGATTCACAGGATTAGCAAGACTATTATAAGTAAATGAATAAGGGAATGAAAATATTTGTGGTTGTTTAGTTTCAGTAGTAGTGGTTGGCTTAGAAGTTGTTGTAACTTTTTGTTGTGGTGTTACTGAAGTTGTTGATACTGGAGGTTTATTTGTAGGAACACTTAAAACTGACAATGGAATTGGTATAGGCCGATGAGCAGAAATTTGTTGAAGAGTCAATGGTGGTGAAGAAGAGGAACTAGGAGATGCCTTAATTTGACCTAAACCTAACGTTGTCAATGTTGCTGTAATTGGTGGTGGTGGTGTTACATATCGAGCAGGAAATGAAGCTTGATGTTGATGATAAATACTATTATGATGTTGAAATATTGGATCACTGCTAGAACTTGATGAAGAAGTTGAAGCTACTCCAAATATCTCGGCTAGACTTGGTGAAGATCTTAAAAATTGGAATGGGGATGAAATTGGTGAGAGTATTGGTCTAGAATTTGTAGCACTGTGATAATGAATCATAGGAGCTTGCATGATTTCAATTGGATGAGAATTTCTTGTTGGAGATGTGTCATGTAATTGATAGTAATGATGACCACGATTATGTTGAGAGTTGACTACTATTCTTGTTGTAATTAGCAGTATTAAAACTGCCAAGTGTTTAAACTAATACAGGAAGGAAAGAACCTTTTAGAAATTTGACTATAGTACTTATGACATATAGCTTTGGAATAATCTTACCATATTCATTTTGATTTTTTTTTCAAATTTCTATCCGCTGCACCAAGTCAGGTCGCCAAATGAGAATATGATGAGGTCACATTTATTATTTGAACAACAATTTCACTTTATTAAATAATCACAAAATGAATGCTTGTTACGTAATGAAATGCTCGCACTTATAGAGTCATTAGCTCAACATGAAATGATGTGAATTCTGACACATGAGAAATCAGAGTAGCAAGCAGGTCACCAAGTGACTTTTGATTTTATATGAGACGCCATTACGATGTCTTTTCTTAAAGTTGTTAGACACTTTTAATGATACGGAAGTTCCGTCTTGTAGTACTCTATATATTATAACTCTCATGTCCTATACATATTATGTAGAGTATTCTCATATACACACTTCTCAATTCTCATGTACACATTGTATAACATGAAAACTACATGTGTCAGAGTTCTTTTTGCATATAGATATATTTTGTTGTGCTTCTGGCTTTGATTTCATTTTTCATTCACTTCCACTATATATTATAAATGCCAGATAGCCAAAACTTTGCATGCCTCACTCTACTCTAAAAAGATTAATACTGAATACGTGAGGTTTGTGAGGTTTGTCTCATGTGTGTGGGGTAACGTTGTAAAGTTGAAAATAATCAAAAAATGATGCACTTTGATAGTATGTAGAGATTATCTTTTTAAGATTGTGTTCTACCTGCAGAGGAAAAAAGTGCTGGTACATTTATATTAAATCAATTCTTTAGCCTCTTTAGTCATGCAACACAAGTTTAATGTAATATAATATTGGAGTGAAATTTTTTGTCAGGTGATTATACATAATTCATTGCTGATAGCTTTTATATAAAATTAAAGAGATCAAAATGAGAAAGCACATCGATTAATTTGCAAAGTGTAAAAAGGGTGTAAGATAATTAGCTGAAATAAATTTGAAATTGTCGTGGGCTTTATATATGTATATCTATTACAACTGCATGTTGGTCTAAACTAAATTACCAAATAGTTAATCAAACTTTCAATAAGTATAAATGCTCTTGATAAATGTTAACGAGTTGAAATTGAATAATAGATATATAATATGTATCTATCTTAATGTATGCACAAAACTTTCTACAAATTACTCTACTCTCAACTACTAACTAACTACTCACTCAATGAATTATATAATGAAAAGGTCTGGTTAGATGACCACTTTGTTATATAGTCCCTTGACTTTTGTGAATGAATCACAAGGTGCAAATTGTTGTAGTAAAGAGAAAATTGTAAAGACATTATTATATTTCTTAAAGTATACAAAAAATTATTGTTTCTACCCTCAAAGAAATATATATCTATTGCCATTGCCTATTGAAATCTAGTTTGGTACAAACCAATATTTACTATGTAATGTAGTATAAAGTGAGTTACGCATAGGATGAGGATATACATATATTCTTTAGTCGATTTCCCTTTTCTGTAGTGTCCACTTTGGCAATTATTCAGAATGCAATTCACGTTAAGTTTAACAAATTTATACATATAATGTGTGTCTGTCAAAAATTCAGTTGTAAATTTATTTTGTTTGTATTTGATGATATACTTGTTTACTATACATGTGCTTCTGGACATTATAGGGAAGTTGGTGTAAATACATATTATTATAATGGTTTACAAATCCATTTGAGCTGTCAATTGGGTGTGGATTCATTCATAGTTTGCAAATATACATTTTACTCACAGTACTTATACGCACCATATTAAATCTTCATCGTGTAAGCAAACTAGTTAGTTGTTTGAAGAAAATGCAATTAAAGTGTTGTAAGTATAACATTGCCTTAAGCAAAGTACTATATAATACGTGCAGGCAGAGAAAAAACTTTCGTTCTCACTGACTGATAGAGACACACAGGAAATAAGAGGAAGTGCGTAATGTTCTCAAAGATTACTTTTGAATTGCACAAGACAATTCTAAAAAGAAATGGACAAAGAATTTTAATTTAAAATCAAAAAAGAATCTCTATCTTTGAAGAAATTGTCACGCAAAAGTTATTTGTGTCATTACATATATATTTTAGATTGAAACAATGCTAGTGATCTGATTAGATTTTTTGTATGTCCCTATTTTAATTTATAATCATAATCAACATATATATATTATTGTATACTCGTATCTTGAGAGTGAAGAATTATACTTGATGTAATTTTATGACTTTCGTGAACTGGTTCGGCAAGCCAATGATACAGTGTTCTACAATGTTGAATGTTGTCTCATGAATAACCATATTTGAATTGAAGGAAATATTTTTTCTTCTAGATTCTGTCACCAGCAACAAATATAAAATAATTATATATAAATGAGAGCAAGCAACAGCAGCAGAGTAGCTATAAATTTATCAAGAGAGAGTATCAATATGGGTCTAATTTAATTCCGTAGTAATTAATATGCAACTGATACATTTGTGCTTCACACATTCTTAGGTGACAGAATATGATGGTTGCTTATATGCTGTGGTTGTAGTCAATGATTGTTCTTTGTGTAGAATATTGATTGATACAACACTCAACACTAACTAAATACTAGATAATTTAATTACGACTTGCGCTATCACTACAACTTCGTAACTGGATTTATATATGAAACATTTTTATCAACATAAAAGCTCAACTTATCGACAATATTACATTATTGTAGCATGTTCCCACTAATGAATTTCATTTGCAATTCATTCATTCATTTATAATGCACAATTTCAAAAAATCGTCTAGACTCATAAACTTGAGTTGCATGAATGAACCAAAACTAGGATAAATAATGCTACTTGATACAATTCACTAATGTGATAATATATTTACACGTGGCTCTTGCAATTATTTAATTGGATATAATGTTTACTATGTAAAAATAGTATTATAAGGTACATTTTATTAGGATTAATGATACTATACTAATAAATATTATTATCAAGAGATTACATTAGATATATACAGACAACATGATGATGATGACTTTTGACATCACCACTTTACTCAATGTGTATTATATAGCAAATGGCTAATTATACTACTAATACAAAGAGTATTAGAAAAAATTGTTTTAGAATTTTTTTTATTAAATCTTTTAGTATAAATACGGTACTCTTTGATTCTGTGTATCATTCAGTCAATCAACTTGTTTAACTAAGTATCTCTTCAAAACTTGAAACTCAAAAACTTCAAAATGTTGAAGGTAAAAAGATAGTTCATTAAAATCTTTAGATTGTTTGTGATTTTACAATTAAACCATATATACAACATAATTATATATTATATATAGGTCGCCGTTGTTCTCGGTTTGGTTGCATGCTGTAATGCTGGAATTTTCAGCGGAGCTCACATCAATGCCGTCGCTCCAGGTAAATATTTCAAAAATTAATATTTCTTTCTATATACTCAATATAAATTTGAGTGTTAATTCTTCTAGCTGCCGTTGTTCGTGCAGAACCAATTCCAGTTGACACCGTACCAAACTACAACTTTGGATATTCAGTCACAGATGCTGTAAGTGGAGATCAAAAAGGACATACTGAAGCTCGTAATGGAGATGCCGTCAGCGGACAATACCAAATTACTGAACCAGACGGCAATGTTCGGTAAATAAAGATACTTGAAAGCCATTATCAATTGAAAATTTAATCAAAAGTGCTAAATATTCATATAATTTGTTTTCTTTAGTACTGTCACTTACACCGCTGATGCAATCAACGGATTCAGAGCTAATGTCGCAAATTCACTCCCAAGAGCTCAGCAAGCTCCAGCTCCAGGTAAATATTACATAATTTGAAAATAATTTTTATTGTAAAAATTGATCAATATTTTCAACTTGAATATTTTATTGAACTTTAGTCGATCCAAATCACGCTAACCTCAGAGTAGCAGCCGTAGCAGCTCCAGTTGTTCAACAAGCCGTTGTCCAAAGAGTTGCATATCAACCAGCTGCTGTTTTGACCAAGACTTACACTCCAGGAGGTGTCCAAATTGCTTACACTACTCCATTCGTCAACTACAACGCTGCTTGGTAAATGAAGAAGTTTGTTAAATGTCAACTTCCGTTCCTAACTACATAACTCAGAAAAAAGATAACTTTCTATGTACTACTCATTATTTATATTACCTATAATTGCTTCTACTATGAACTGATTTAAAACAACAACAAAGTCAATAAATTATTTTTCAGCATGCAATCTTAATTCTATAAACTTTTTTTGAAAATGGTTGTTTCATTCAATTGTCATACACTATATTATCAATTTGAATTTTTATAAGTAAAAATCTGTAGTATCATGAGAGTTACGGATTTTATGTTTAGTTTAGAAATAAAAAAGTACGATTTAATGTCTTTTGAGTTGACTCAGCTGTGTCAATTATCTTTGAGAAGAGGTCTAAATGAAATGCTGATTTGTATACTCTACGCCATGGTTAATCAGTACTAGAAACCTTACTTACAAGAAGTGAGAAGTGAAACTGAAATTGCAGTGCAATTGACAAAGGTTTGTTTATAAAATCACCTTATTGAACTAATTTCAAAATATATAGACAACAATTTTATAATAAAAATTTCTATTGAAAACAGTCATTATATTCTTTTGTAATAGTAGACAAACAGGAGCAACTGAATGGAAAACAATTCCAATCAAATAATATTAAAGGTCAAATTAAACAAATAAATTATTTACATGAAGTTGTATGATATTCCCGACTTAAAATTGTAAGATTATACATAACATGTTTCACATTATGATGTTGTTATTAAGTACTCTGAAGCATTCGTAAATTCAATTAAGATGTAGTTTGTTGATTTAACTCTTGAGATGACTCGATTTAGTTGACTCATATGTGCAATGTAAACATTTGAATACCTTTTCATCTGTGTGACTTCTAGCTCACTGCTCGTATTTCTTCACTCGTCACGAGTGAAAAGCCTTTTAGT
>VCNE01002261.1:0-10872 GCA_009869805.1 Oncopodura yosiiana
CTCTTGCAAAAGTTTCTAAAAACTTTCACCCATTTACGTTGCATTGAGCTATCCTACTGTCTACCTCTAAAAGAAAAAAGCTCTGGAGTCTCATGTGAAATGTAATGTGTCATAGTCAGAGTATAATATGTGCTTATACAATGTAGGAAAAGAAGGCAAGGTGCATTCTTTCGGAAGATGAAGGCATGTATAGAATCTACATTGGAGATATGTAGATGTAGATATGATAGAAGAATATAAGGAGAGAGTATGTCTATATGTATAACTTATTGAATTTCTATGTGACAACATGTAGTAGAGAGAGATAGAGAGAGAGGAGAGTGCAAAAGAC
Source organism: Oncopodura yosiiana (assembly GCA_009869805.1). NCBI lineage: Eukaryota > Metazoa > Arthropoda > Collembola > Entomobryomorpha > Oncopoduridae > Oncopodura > Oncopodura yosiiana. Next base: position 332 of record VCNE01002261.1, read on the forward strand.
AGGCAAAAAGGCAAAGATCTCAAAGAAACTCTTGAGGTTCTTCCGTTTTTCATATATGAATAAGAACAAGGTACACACATATCAAAAAGGATGATCTACAGAAAAAGAAATCTGGAACAAATTTTTCTATGTAGAGTTATGCAATGCATTGGAATGTTGCTGGCTGCTATTGACACACTACACGAAAGGGAAATGGTCTCTGGATTTTCTATGTGTGAAATGCAAAGGACTTTGATAGGAAATCAATTGAATTAATTAACATTTTGAATTCTATTATTGACTCTCTATATTTTTTATTATGCTCAAATACAAAACTCAGTACATGGACATTTGTATATCAGATTTGCTACTACAACACTAGAGTGAAATATTAAGTACGCAGGTACACTTATTTCTTGTTGTGATTGTATTATTTATAATATATAATGTATTATGTCTCTGTAAAAATAATAATAATAAACTTTTTCTCAGGAAAGAGTAAGAAGAACTATTATGTCAGACAAAAATGTTTAAATCACAAGTTAATAGGAAACAATAAAACTCTTCTTGTGCTTTTACAAGAAAATGAGTTTAAGATTGTAATATGTAAAACTACTTTACTTTCCTACTTGCTGTAATTGTATATTTATGCTACTGGAAATAAGAGAATAAACTGAAAAAGTATTATTATGTAAATATAAATGTGAATCTATTCTATATATATAATTGAGTAATATATATATAAGTCAATTAATAGTAAATAATGAGAATCTGTAATGCACAAATGCATGCTTGTCATCTTGTATTTATAATCTGCTCTCGTAGAAATCAAACAACATTTCAGGTGCATAAGTTCTAACATGTGCTGCGTCAATTATTTCTGGCTGACTGTCTTCAAAACGAACCAGAAGTTCCACCTTTTTATTCTTGCCTCTACGAGCAGCAACTATTTCATCCAAATCCAAGTTTCTTTGAAAGCCATGCTAATGTAAATAATAATTAGAAAAAATAAATAAATTAGTTTTATATTTTACACAACAGAAAAAATATAAAGTGTATACAATTATTAATTACCGTAGGAAGACGTTTAGCTTTAGCAAATAATGCTTCTTCGTCTGGTCCTTCATCTTGATCTGTTTCATCATTACGTCCATTCTTTTCTTTCTTTGAACTTTTCTTTTTTCGACTATTTTCAAAATCTTTAATTTGTTGTTCACAATTTTGAAGATTTGGTTTAGGTTCCCAGCTGTTATTGCCATCGTCATAATTTGCCCACTTTACCAAATACTCAATTTGTTTTCCTTTAGTTCTGAAATATATTTTAAAAAATCAATTTTTTATGGTGTAGTAAAATAAATAAATAATGTAGTTTTACATTTTTTTACATACCTTTTATCAAGAATTGCTTCAACCTGGAATTCTTCATCTTCTTCCTCGTCATCGTCATTATTATAGGTAATCTCTTCTTCGTAAACTTTCTTAGCTCCTTTTGATTTTGGTTTCTCCTTAGATTTACCTTTTTTTGGACTCGCATGTGAATTTTCATAGTCTTCAATCAATTCATCACAATTTAGTCCAGAAGCAGGCTCCCAAGTATTATGCTCACTATGATATTATAAAAATAAATATAAATAAATAAAAATAAAATCTTGAAAATATAGACATAAGAAAAATTATTACTTTGAGTATCCTGCCCATTTGATTCTATATTGAACATCTCCTTCTCTAGTCTCCCTTTTGTCCAATATCTTTTCTACAATAAAGATTTCATCCACTTCTGGCTCTTGAACTTTCTTTTTCTTACTTGATGGTGGAGAAGGAATAGTAATTTTCTTTTTAGACATTTTAGGAGCTTTTCTTTTAAGTGCTGATTTTGAAGTAGATGGCTTGGCCACTTTTTGAGCTTCTTCGAATTCTTTAACCAACTCGGGACAACTGAGTCCAATATTTGACTGTAACATAAAAAATAGATTAGAAATACAATTAGACTTATGAATTATAATAACATAATAATTATGACAATTTTTTCTTAAATACCTTTGGTTCCCATGTATTATCTTTATCAGCAAAACCTTCCCATTTGACCAAATACTCAACTCTTCCTCGCATAGTTCGTTTATCAATAATAGCTTCAACAATATACTCTTGCTCAACTTCTTTGACCTTAGCAGTCCCACTTTTAGTAGTTGGAGGACGAACAGTTAATCGACGTTTACTTCCTTTATTTCTTGGTGATGTTTTAGTTGGTGAAGGTGGAGATTTCGGTTTACTCTTTTTAGCTAGAACAGGAGAAATCATTCATTTCTTCTTTTTTAGTCAACTTTTGACGTTTAGTTGGAGTTACATCAGCACCTTCTTCAGACTCTTGTCCTTCACCACGTTTTGGTGACTCAGTCTTCCCACTTCCACTACCAGCATCATAAAATTCTTCTTCCTCCTCATCTTCTTCAGTCTTTTTCTTCTCTCCTTCATTATCAGGTTGTTCATCTTCATCATAATCTTCCATTTCTTGCTCCATTTGCAACATGTCATCATTACTTCCTACTTTAATAGTCTCATCACTTTGTTTTTCATCATCTTCATTACCTTCACCTTCACTACTTTGACTATCATCATCATTAGCACTACTTTCATCATTATTTTTTTCGTCTTCCTCTTCTTCTATTGAATGCTTTTGAGATTGAGCCATATCAAAATTTTCTTTTTCTTCACATTTCTCATTCATTTCAACATCAAGCCCATTCACCATGTCTTGAGAGCTGCAACTGCTTACTGTCGAGTCATCCATTATTAAATGTCTGCAATTTATTCAAATAAAAAATGAGATATGCAAATTAATATTTCATCGTGCTAAATGAAAATGATGAAATAATTCAACGCAAAAAATGCCTTACCGTTTTTAGATCTCGTGAACGAGAAAGTCACTTTAGTTGTTGATTGTTGACAACAAAAACTTGACTAGATTCTTGTTGACAATCACAAAATTGACAGATCAGTTTTCAGTTGGCAAAATCTAAGAAAATAAAAACAAGTCCACCACGTGAAAAAACTTGAGAAAAACGAAGAAAGCCGGATTTGTGATTCTTTAGTATTCCCGCCAAATCTTTAAATGACTCAACAATGTAAATCATAGATAGGCGGAATAAAATAATGCTTCACTTCGATTCCTTTGTTGTCTTTGTTTTCATGATTTTTTGGAAGCAATGAACTTTGTAACAATGACCTTTATTTATAAATGATTGTTAAAAATTACAAAGAAAACGACTAATAATATTAATTTACAACTACTGGTTAACACAGAACTAATGCTGCTATGTTTTTCTTCATATGATGCTGGAGAAATTGTTGGAATGTTGTGATTTTCTGTGGTTGACTCTTCATTACGATCTAATGGAATTGTGCTGTCTGTTGAGAGCAATAAAATTGTAATCGTCATCTAATGGAATTGTGTTGTCTGTTGGAAATAAAATATAATTATTGAATTCTATATAAAGTTGAAGAAAGTTAGCAGAAAGTTGCAGAAAGTTTTTTTAAGACCTGGCCATTTGATTTGAGTGATCCATTGAATATGTTGAACTGGATTTGAAAATGAATAGTAGCCAAGTGGAAGATAAGTGTCATTTAGAAATTGAGAGATCCATACAACAGCAGAGGAAATACTTCTTTCGCCATTTGTACTGAATGAAAAGTTTCCCTATAAAATATTTAATTATTATTGAAATTGTATATACTGATGAGTTGTATTTATTTCTTACAGATACTCCTTCAAAATCTACTCTTTTCAAATTGCTACTGGCTTCAGAAATATTTGATGGATTCCTATGAAGAGCTAATTAAATTATATTAGTTTTTGCTTTGCTGAGTGAGTGATTATTTGATTATAAATGATATTTTTATACTTCACCTAGTGCAATAGCCCAAATTGCATCGTAAATTAATGGTGCTTGATCATAGTCGTTAGTAATTAACTCTAGTTTTGAGTGAAGTCTTTCTAGGAATTCCGTCACTGTCTGGTAACCAATTAATTTTAATTAACTAAATAGATAAAGAAAATTTTATTAGACTAACAAATCCATATGATGTTTTCATTTCGTTGATGTTCCAGATATTCGTCTCAAATATAAAATGCCTGGCTGCTGCTTTCAGTCTATCGTCGATTGTGCAAGTGAGATTTTCAGGAGGAAAGTTGTTTGCTACTATCCAATCTCTTGTAAAGGATCCTAGATTTAAAATGAGTCATTAATTCCAATTTAATTCAATCCTTAGCTAGTTATTTAAATACCTGGAAAAAACCAAACATAATTTTTGCCATAAATCTCATTTGTATGAATTTGACATAAAATCTCTCTAGCATAAGTCTCATTTGCTAGCACAATAAATATTCTGGCATTGTCATTTTTCAAAGTTTTAATAGCATCAGTTGGATCAATTAAAAATCCTTTTTCCAATACATCAACTCCTGCTCCATACAATGTCTGCTTAAATATATTAGCTACCTAGAAATATATTGACTCATACAACTCTCATAAAATATTTATTAGTACATAATTGTTTAAAAGTATTTTCATACTTTCTCCCAATCACTCTGTTGCTGATAAACAAGAGCAACACGTTTCCAATGATAAAACCTTAGGAAATGAACCAGTGTATACAATTCTCCAACTGGATTCGGTTGTAATTTAAATAATCTTATTTCATTCTGTTTGTTAATCATCATCAGTCGTCTCATATACTATGCTTGATCCATAGCAAATCTAAAAAGGTACAAGTCATATTTTACCATCAATAAATTCTCAGTTTATTCTCATTACTGTTATGACATTCCATCCAATAGTCTCTGTAATATCATTCACAATTTTGCAATGTAGTGGACACTCAACAAGAAAAAAATTTAGGTGAGTTGTTTTGAGTTCTATTGTCTCCGTCTGAAGAGAGTGAGATAGTGAGACAATTTGTTGATATAAATATGCACGAGTATCATCATTGGAATTGCACTTAATAAATAAATATAAAAAAGAACATGAGACCATGAGAAGATATAAATTATTTAATATTATTGTTATATATACTTTTCAACTTTTCATACCTCATCAGGCTTTGAAATGCTATCAGAATTTATTACTACACTTTTAAGATTAAATTGATAATTTCCACTGAGCAATTTCAACTGTGCAATATCTTCGATGGCCAATTCTGCTGTTTTGTATGCTGTACTCTGAAATGTATATCAAGTTGTATAACTTTAGTTAACTACATATGATATTATATTAATGTCCTTACTTTATTTGATGCAAAGAGAAACAAATCCACATTTTTAATTGTTGAAGACTGAGCCGAATTTATAAATATAAGAAACGCAAGTAAACTGAGCTTCATTTTGATAACTACTTCCCAAACACCAAATAACTAATGAGGTTGTACAAATCACTAAAAGTGAAGAATGCTGCACCAGTAGCGAAATCATAATAGCAGGAATTTCTTGGAAACTCCTGCATCCTAAAGGCAGACTTAATTTAAAAGAGAGATTAGATGACAGCCGCAAATTGTCTTTAACAGGAAACTACAAAAACCTCATTTCACCTCTGTGACGCCTTTACACAACTACATTGCAAACTTTTTTAATGCGTCACGAGATTTGCATTTATTACGTTCATTACTGCAAATAAGATAAGAGCCCAACACAACGAGTCAAAAACTCGAGACATGAGAAACTACTCAAACAAAATATATCCAAACATAAAGTGAGAGTAATACTAAGAATATCTCAGTAAATGTAAACATGAGCAAAAGTGTAAGAATAAACTTGTAATAATAATAAACGATGGAATGTATAGTGTACAAAGTACAAGACCTATATTGAAAGTTTATTGAATGTAAATATAGTATTTGAGTAGGCATATGGCTTATAGGTAAACAAAGTTTCCAATGAGGCTTAAAATGACTAATTGCAAATTTACGTAATTATTATATGCTAATAAAGAGGCTGAGGTATATTATACATAAACAGAAGTGTTGTAAAGCTATTTGTAAAGTTGACACTGACATAATTTGCTTATCTTCAGTATTTACATGACTGATAGATTTCCATTATTTTGTACATAATAAAAGAAGTGTCAAAATGTCAATACAAAAGAGTTAAGTTTTTCTTTATTGAGTTCTACTAATTGTTTTTTAGTCAGAGGTTAAATTGATGAATAGGTCGACTCGTAAATTTTTGAGTTATTGATAAACGCTTTTATCTATAACATAAGTATCTCAATGTAACAATTAGTAGATATGAACTGTTTTTTACGAGGAAATGATATTAATGGGAAATAAATGTAAAAATGTTCTCAAGTTATACCATATTGACAAAAACTATTAAATATAGAGAAAAATTGTCTTTGCTGTCAGCCGAGCATAAATTATGCTGCATAATCCACCCAAAGGCTAAAGCAAACATAAATGATGAGCTGACTGTGGATTTTCATATGAGGCTTAAAATAAGCCGACAAGTGATATGATAAGTATAGAAAAAAGCGCAAGGTCATCACAACAGCAAATTAACACAAAAAAATTATTGAGATTCTTTTAATGTGTGTACGGATTTTGAACTACTGAGCAAAAGTCCAATCCCCTAAATTTCATTCTTTACGCAAAAAGTTTACATTTTGGTGGACTTCAAACTAGCGTTGAAAAAAATTTCATTTCCAGTGTCATTTTATCTATATATCTCTTATCATTTTTACGTGAGACATGTATGGCAATTATAATCATCATAATTTTGCATAGTTGATGGATGAGACACACAATTGAACTCTGACTTTTACTCTCATATCTTAACTCAATGTTCAATTACAGTATTAATTCCCAACTAATGGTGTCATATTTTTGATAAGTGTGCACTTTATCATAATACCACATCACAAAATTTTTTTTGTGTACTACTGCACCCATTACAAATAATACAACTTCGGACTTTTTTTATTGATGTATCTTCATGTAAACATTTAACTCATTTGATGACTTGATATACTATCTGATAAATCAAGGACATAAAAAGACAATGTAGGTAGCATCATATAATTCAGTGACTATCAAGCTGTGTCCATTGCAAACCAGAAGTTAATTAAAGTCTCTAGTCAAAATGGCTCATGTATTAAAAATTGTTGGTGGAGTTGTGACTACAGTTGGAGTTCTTTTCTTAATTACTTGCATAGTACTTGGATGGGTTGTTCTTCCAGAAATCATTGAAGACAGAATTACAGAGGTTTGAAATTACTAAAAGAATTCAATGAGGAAGCCAAGCTTAAAAATTAATTACTTTCTATATATATGCAGCAAGTGAGACTCGAACAAGGAGAAGAGACATTTGACAAATGGAAAGATCCACCAGCAGAGATTTTGATGAAATTTTATATTTTTCATGTGTCAAATCCATCCGTTGTCAACACTGGTGGTAGACCTAACCTAGTTCAAAGGGGTCCATATGTTTTTGAGTATGTGCAATAATCATAAGTTTTTTAATTGGTATTTTAATAGAGTCTCTCTTTTTTCAGACAAGATCGCCAGAAGCATAATGTTACTGCAAAAACAACTTATGATTACATTAGCTACAATCAAACAACTCATTTTCACTTCCGTCCAGATTTATCCAGTGGACCATTGAATGAGACTGTTAATGTGATAAATGTACCTTTCGTTTCTGTGGTCTCTTTACTCTTAAATACAGTTGGTTCACCAAGTGCTGCTGATTTTATTGCAAATCAAGCTCATACTGAATTTGGTGAAAATATTGTCCGAGAAAATGTTATTGTTGGAGAGTTAATTTTTGATGGATTTGATGTGTCCCATTTTTTTAATCTTACATTAATTGGACCTGCACTTCCAGCAGTTTTTCCTGGTGGTCTCTTTGCTATGTACCAAGGCGTAAGTATAAAATCTAAATATCTTGTAAGGTCCAACACATACAGCTCTTTCAATATACTTTTTACTTTATAGCGTAACGGAAGTCTTGATGGATTTTTTGAAATCAGTGGTGGTATCGAAGACCCTGGACACTTTGGAGAGATATTTACATGGAATGGAAAGAAAGCTTTGGGTTTCTGGAAACCAGGATCACATTGTGATTTAGTTAGAGGCTCTGATGGAACTGTAAGAAGAAATTTAATTTTTTAATATATGATAGAGTCCCATAATATTTAATTATTAATAATAAATTTAATTATAGGTCTATCCACCATTCCTTTCTAAAGACACTATTCTTAGAGCATTTGTTTCTGATATTTGTCGCTCTATTCATTTGACTTATAAAGAAGATATTGAGTATGAAGGAATCAAAGGATATCGATTCACATTGCCAGATGAAATGTAAGTTCAATTTGAGTTAGGGGTATTATTTTAGGACTTAATAATTTATTTATTCTAGGCTTCAAGATCCAAGAATCAATAGCGACAATGTATGTTTCTGCCTTAAGGAAAATGTTACTGATTGCTATCGTGCTGGTGTGATGGATCTTGGTGGATGCAAAAATGGTATATTTTTCTCATATGTCATAAAAAATATTTAAAAGCATTACTAAATATCTAATTGGTCTATTCAATAAATAGGTGCACCAATTGTCGCATCCAATCCTTACTTTTTACAAGGCTTTCCTGGCTACGCTGAGGAAGCAGGACTCGTACCAAATGTTGATGACCATGAGACACGAATTGACTTGGAAATTGTAAGACTAAAAATTATAGCGAGATTTTTTTCTCTACTAATATTAATTTAATCATTTATAATGTATTTCAGAATTCTGGCGTTCTTCTTGAAGCTACAAAGAAAATTCAAATTAATGTAAAGCTTACACCAATTGAAGGTGGTACTTCACCATTTGGAACTGTACGAGATATGCTCTTCCCTGTTATATGGGTTGATGAAACTGCTCAACTTGGAGAAACGAGTGTCGAAGATCTAAAGAAGAAATTGATTAAACCTAAAAATCTAGTCAATGTTTTACGTTGGGTGTTTACATCCATTTCTATTGTTTTAACTCTTGTTGGTCCTGTACTGGTTATTGCAGGATGATAATTCTACAACATTTTATAATATAAGATGACTCATGTATATGAAACTTGGGTATTTTTTGAATACCATGTTCAACGAAACATTTTTGTTATTTATATAGTTTATATAAAAGTATTATATGATAAGACCAAATACAAGTGCAAAATAAAATAACTTTGTTATATGATACTTTTGATTTATTATATACCTAAAGCATTCTTTTGGCATTACATAGTGAAAGTGCACTTGAATGATAAACCAGAAGCACTTGAGACAGCATTAGAATTTCAATTACAGTGGACTCTGTCTATAACGAAGAAATCTCACCAAGTTTCCGAATTTATCTATAACGAATAAAAATGTTTGACACTCTACGCTTTATAGACAGAGTCCACCGTAGTTTGACATTCATACTTTCCATCGTCGTTATAAATATACATAATGAGATAATTTATATATGTATATGTATGTATATCAACGTTTCAATTGACTGCTCAATGTTCCACAATGATGGTCTATGTTTTCGTAGAGGTCGAGTCTATTGATGTGACAGATGTTAAAAGATTAGAGCAATGTATATTTTGTTGTATTTCAATTCAATTCAAAGACTTATCAAAAATATCAATTGATTATATGTATGTCAAGTGTAACCTCGAACAAATTAATAAAGCTTTAAATCAATTGCTCAGGTGTTGGTGTCCTCAGCTCTGACATTGTGTATAGCATTCCTAAAAGAGCTGTGAATTTTGATTTGTTACATAATACTAAATCTTAAAGAAAAAAGTTCAAAATGGCAATTTCTAGAGTTTACGTTGCAGGAGGTTTAGTAGCTGTAGGTTTAATATTAGTTATTGTAATGTCAATTTTAGGTTTTGCAGTATTGCCCAATGTGATTGACAACAGAATTAAAGACGTATGTAAAGTAGCAATTAAGAAAGAAGGAATTTACAATTAATTTTATATTATAAATAAAATTCATACAGGAAATTAGATTAGTTGAAGGCGAAGATACTTGGAACAGATGGAAAGATATTGAAGTTCCAATTTCTATGAAATTTCATGTTTTCCATGTAACAAATCCAGGTGAGAAAATATATCAGAAATCCTTCAATAGAAAAAGTTTAGCTAAAATATATTGAATGAACTTCCAGAGGCATTTGAAAACGGAACAGAGGCTCCAAGACTAGTAGAACGTGGGCCATATGTCTATAGGTAATTAGTGATATACTTTGAAACTTTTATGTGACCAAAATTTTTTCTTATAGAGAGAAACGAGAGAAATATAATGTGACAGTAGATGAAGATGAAGGCACTGTACAATATCAAGAGAGTATTACATATTTTTTCGACCCTATTGAATCAAGTACTAAAATCTACTTAATTATTTGTCTCACACTTAAAGGGGATTCTAAATGTTTTTTCTCTTTAAATTATTTTAGAAGGCCAAGAAGACGACCGCGTAGATGTCATCAACTTGCCTTATATAGTTAGTTACAAGTGTTTATCTTTTTAAAGGGCTATACAATGTGTA
>VCNE01002266.1:0-29590 GCA_009869805.1 Oncopodura yosiiana
ATATATATATATATATATCTGAATGACTTATGACTTTAGATGATATTGACTACACCTTTATTTGCTTTTCAAGCCAAGACAGTCATATATATAAAGCTTCATAGAAAAAAAGAATGATTAGTAGAAATAATAATAAAAAGCCACTAATATACTATACACATGTTGTTGATGTTAATACTAAGGACCATATCGTCTGCTCAAGTGGTTGGATATCCTTGAGTGTGTATGTGTATATTTTAACACGAAAGCACAAGTGTTGTACTATTATTTTATCGTCCAAGTAGTTCATCATCACTACATTGTGCATCAATCATCACACTCTATACTAACTTGCCTGCCAAAAACTCTTCTCTACTAGTTATGTAAGTAAAAGGGGAATAACAGATGAAAAAGCGGCTTACTACACATTTATATCATTTATAATATAACTCTTGATGTTCCATTGTAAGTTTGCAAGCTCTTTCTCTCTGTCTGTCTATTGACACAAGTAATTTTACCATTCGCTACTGAATATAAGCTACATTGAAAGTGTTGTTCTCTTGTCATGTCATTGTGAGTCATAAGATAATGTTCACTAATACACTAGCGGAATTAAACGCTACCCTTTCTCTCTACTAGTCTAATAAGGTTGTAATCTAATGTAATACAGTAGCACATAAGAGAGGAATATGTAAACCTGTCATGTCTTTCTCTCTCTTGTGTGGTAACTTTGATGATGGTCTTGATACAAATGTAAAATATATGTAATGAACCAAACCAAAACCGAGAGAAGATGACATTTAGCTAGAGAGAGAGTTATATAGGAAAGTTACACATAAAAAAACTTTTCTCTCCACGAGAAAAGCCTTTCACTCTGTACAATGGGAAAACGAGTTAAAAATTTCTCCTCGTGTGGCAGAGTCGTCAGCAGATTGACTGAGAAATATAGGAGGCTAGAGGATCTTGAAATTTGAAATGCTTCTCATACGCTTAGCTAGTTTTGTATGAAGTAGAGTATACAGTTGAGTAGGAAAAGTAAATTACCATTTTCGCATTTTCAAATATAATCGACGACATATACAAAAGAGAGTAGATGTAGTAACTAGAAGAGAGTCAAATAGAGAAGTGTACATATAAAGTTGTTCAAGGTTTGAATACGAAATGATGTTGAAGAGTTGTGAAGAGAAGTTGCAAAGCGAACCAAAAATAACAGAGTGTCGCATAACTTTTAGAATAGAATACTACCATCCAAGTTTATCTCTACAACGATATGTTCTATAGGAATAGTAGTATGTAGTAGTACTATATACAACAACTGAAAAGCCTCAATTTTGAAACTCGATTTGAATTACAAAGCATTGCCAATGAGCTCTAAAGGAACCAACCAGCCAGCTTTTCTCTAGTTTTCAACTCTCTTCTCAGAAGAAGAAGAGAGAGAGATAACCTCCATTTCACTTGAGAACTTGTGAGCTATCTCTCTCTCTACTATAGGAGAGATTCAGTATATTAGAAGTACTAACTTCTCAAACTCGTTCTTTCTTTTCTTTTCTTTCTATGTCGTATCATGAGATAAAAAGACTAGTTTTTGCTATACAAAGTAAGAAGATGAATATATATACTTTGAAATGAACTAACTTTCGACACAAGGATGAGAGACTATACGACTCAATTCCAAAAATAAATTGAAATGGAAAGAAAGTCGAGAGTGTCGAGTGAGAAAACTACGGAATGAATGTTGAGCTCTTTAGTTGGTGAAGCTTCTCTCTCTCTCACACACACATACAAATATTTTATACTATAGTATTATCCTACTCAATGTAGAATTGTAGACACAAGTTGATATAGAAATTTTGAAAAAAAAAACTTTTTTCTCATCGTTTTCGTTCTTTTTCTCTCTCTGTTGGAGCTAAAGTTTTTTCTCTTCTGAGTTTTCAAGAAACTTTTTTATTTTACCCTACTATAAGAAGATGAAGGCTCTACACGATTTACGTCCAATTGCAAGTTTTACTCTTGAAGATAAAAAGACAAGAAGTTGTGATTGAGTTTTACTCATATGAGATTGTTCTTATATATATAGCTGATCATAGATTGATACATACAATATATATTTTAAAGAATTATTTCAAGCAGCCACAATCACTGTTGGAACTCTTTAGAAATTATGACATTAAATTTCATGTAATCGTATGTATTTACTTCGTGCTGACTGAGCTGACATGACTCTGTTTTTTGCCTCATGTAATGCACAATGTAATGACATGCATTAGAAAAACAAAACAGAGATCTCCTGCTTACTTTCCACGACTATTTATGTCAGCTGCATTTCTTCCAAAAAGCTTTTACTCTTTATTTTTCCAACACTGTTTTGTTTTCGGATATTTGAGCTTTAATACTATTCTACAGTTTCAGTCTCTTTCTATATATCTCTCTTTTCTCAACGAATTGAAGTGATTGAATTTTCTGCAAGAGGATATATAGATTACTCCACCCAATGAAAATATATAAAAGCCGTTTGTGGAAACAAGTGGGCTCCCTGGAGAAAATATTTATATGTCATATACGTATGTTGGTTGCTTCTGCAAAACTGGTCATTGTACACTTTTGATTGTGACATTGTAAAAAGAGTCATTATATCAAAATCAAAAATGAAATAATACACAAGAGTCATTTTAAAACGTGCTCAGTGGTAGGTCATCATCTTCAAATGTGAAGAATTTTTATTTAACCTTCGACTCTTCGACACGCATTATTATTAAATACATTGTGCTTTATAAAAAGAACGAATCACACTTACGCTCATGATCACAGTTGGACGTTTTTTCTCTCTCTCTTCTGAAGGACTTGAAAAAGTTTCAACTGAGAAAAAATAAATGTAGGTAATTTCCTCCTTCTCTTCAACTTTTACTAAAGACGACAGAACGCAGTTTTAGTTTCCTTTCAATTAATTGACTTGTTCTGACTGATTACTTACTCTCTCGATATATATATATAGTATGTCAAAAAATTTCAACAGAGTCGAATAAAGTTTTTCTGTTTTATAATTTTTCCCTGCTTGCAACATAAATGCAAAAGGAATATAAGGGAAAGAGTAAAAAAGGAAAAGCTCACCATGTCGCCTTTTTCATCTCTCTCTTCTCGTCGCCTATACTCAAGAGAGAGAGATGTAATAGCAGAAGGTGATCATCACAGCAAGAAATCCAAGTTGGTGAAAAGAGTTGTAATGAAAGCACACATATATAAGATATAGCATCAATTACATGTTTTAAAAGTTGTTCATAAAGGAATTTTTCCACACGCTCTTTTACTTAACCCTTTTGACACTACCAATAAACCCAATCATTTTATTGACATTATTTTTTCACTTTGACTCAAAAGAGTTGTTGAGATAGCCTGCAGTGCACTCTTGATATTTTATAAATAGATGTAAATATCAGGTTGAAAACAGTCAGAAAGAAAATCTTTTGTAGAGCAAGAGAGAGTTTTTTAATATAGTAAAATATTGAGAAAGGAAGAACAACAACAGAGTTGATGACGGTTGGAGACGTGTAATATATAAAAGTAAATATGGATAAGTAGTTTTTAGAATTGAAATATAAAATCGTGAACTTAGATAAAAATTATATTATTTTGTTGCACTGTAAAATAAAGTCTTCCTGCTGTGATTAGTCCAAGTCGTAGTTTTTTCTCTACTTCAGTAAAGTTCATGTCATAATCACATTCAAAAGTTTATGTAATGAAGATATTTACATAGAGTAAACAACTGACCATGATTAGCCACTATTATTATCAACATACAAATCACAATGAGAATGCAAGAAGTTGTATATGTATATTTAAAACACAAAACAAGAGTGAAGTATATGTATTTTATTATTTTATCAGCTCAATATCAATTCTTCTTTTAAGTTTCTTCAAAATGCTACTGACTAGTAACTACATTCCAGACATACATTTCACTCATAGTCACAGTCAGTGACAGCTTTGAGAAGTATACAGACAATTGTGTACAAAAGGTTACATTACAATATATAATACTAGTCGTAGAAACTCGTTCGTGACGAACGGGGCCACTAAAAACCTAAAGTCGTAATTACTTACAAAAATGAATCTGTCTGTTCGTGTGTGATGATATTTATCAAAAAAAAAAAAGAAAAAATTTTGAATTAATTTTTTTATTTCCATGGAAATTAGTGATGACACACGAACGGAGAAATTCATGATTGTAAGTAATTGTATGGATATTACATAATAATACACATATTGTATGAACTTATTGTACTCAATGCCAGACTTTGATTTGAAGTATCAAGAGTATGAGTTGGAGCCAGGAAAAAAAAGCATTTATTTATCACCTTTTGTTCAACTTTTTTTTACTGACGGCTACTAGCATTACATTTTACTACCTTTTGAAATCGTATCGACTTGATGGCACAGAGATATTAAGACGGTATTGTTGTAAAAGATATTTTGATACAAAAAGATACATATCATTTGAAATCCTTCACTTTTAAGATATACTCTCTCTCGTCTTTTAAAACTGTCTGCTACGATACACAAAAAAAATAATAATAATAGTGAAATTGGTGTGCAATTTTACTAAAGCATGAAGGTGACTCTTGTATAAATACTTATAGAGTAATTGAGTTGTAAAAAAACTTTGTTTTTAAGCTACACATTATATACAATGCTTTAAACAGTTTACAAACAATAACTAATATCATCATCATTTGTCAGCAGCAACACTCTATTCTCTTCTCTTAGACAAGAAAAAATAATATTACAAGCGTTGACGATGATGGACAGGTTTATATTTTCTGTAAAGCACCTTCAGAAGAATTCAAGCAACCACTTGAATTGTTATATTGGCTGANTTCTCTTCTCTTAGACAAGAAAAAATAATATTACAAGCGTTGACGATGATGGACAGGTTTATATTTTCTGTAAAGCACCTTCAGAAGAATTCAAGCAACCACTTGAATTGTTATATTGGCTGAGAATGGTGTGTTATATTATATGGTATCTGTTATGACTACTTATTATTTCCTTTAGTTGAAGAGTTGAATAGTATGTCCTTATGTTGCATATGATATCATCATCCAAATTCATCCACTGATATCTCTATAAAAGAAGAAGTAATAATAGCTTTTCTTGTTGGCAGACGTTATACACCTACTTCTCAAGTACTTTTACACATGTAAAATCACAATGACAATACAAATAATCCATAATAGATATACATATATAAAAAAAGTGTAGTATATGATGAAGAAAAATACCTGGATACTCTATCACATATCATGTTATATCTATTTTGCCTATTCATGTTTTCATGAGGCTATCATGTAACATATCTTGAGACGGATGAAGAATAATACTTTTTGTATCACTACACACAACATGCTTATTACACTAAATATTTATATTTCTTCAAGTAGAGTGATAGCTTTGAGACTCTTCTGACATGACAGCTTATATGATATATAAAAAATTGTTGTAAAGGAGTACGACAACAGTAGGTGTAATATTGAAGTTGAGAATAAAGAGTCAAAGAGAGAGAAAGATATATGTAGAATGAAGTTGTGTAAAAGTATACACACAGTAGGACAATACAGTGTACACAAAAGTAAATATAAAGAAAAATAATCATAGTGACTGTCAAAGTTGAAGTTGAGAGTGCGAATCTATAATATATAGTCAAGGTTGTGTAACCAATATGATATCTATACTTCTTTATACGACATAAGAGAAGTAAAGATTCTTATAATCATGTCTGGATGTCCAGTTTCAGTCCAGGTAGCACATCAAGAGAAAATATAGTTAAGTCATCCTGTTAAATTATATTTGAATTTTATGAATTGAGTAACAAGATATAAGGAAGACTTGATTTTTCATTTCATAGCTCCATCAATAAATAATAAAGTTTCTATAAAGATCTCATGAGAAGGCGTACTAGAAGCAATTACTTGCTTTATAATTTTGTCAATCCCTTCTTCTTTTGATATAAAGGAATTTGAGTAATTTGTGGTATGCATATAGTCATGAAATTTTATATGTCTTATTTGTAAAGGATACTTTTATGTATAGTGAGTGAGAGAGAACACTTGTGAATTACTCGACCACGTCCTTCTATTTACAAAGACAATTACCACTGTAGTTTCACACATTGGTGACACATGAAATGTGAGCTGTATCTTCTTAATGCTACTGTTAATATTGTATATCATTTGAATTGAAATATTTTTTATTGTCACTATACATACTGACATGACAGATCGTGAGATGTGATGAGAGTTTATTCAGCACACGATGAAATGATGATGAGAGTAGAGAGGTGTGATATTATTATGACAAGTTTACATTTCTACAACATGATGTGTGTTTAGATATTTGTCATTGTCATTGTCGACGAAGAATTGTCATCATCATCATCATCATCTTGTAGAATGACAACATTACTTTTTTGTCATCTCTCAATATATTTATTTCATATGAGAGAGTGAGTGAAAAAGAGTAAATAATAATATTCTTACTACTTGTCACCAACACGAAACAGAAATAGAGATGATGAGTAGAGATCAAATATTAATTTAACATCATGTTTTTTACCCTTCTAGAAATTCTTGTGTTAATATGTGGGTGGCTTTTCTCTTCTAGAAAATTCCACATTTTCTCCAACATTTTTATAATCTTCTCACCTTTCAATCTCTTCAATGTTGTTTTCAATCTATATTTATTAAGTATCTTCAATAATAGAAAGATGCCTATTGTGTGTACAAAATAGGGTTAACATATTATCTTTACATAGTTATTGTCGTCTCTCCTCTCTCTACTATATAAATACTAAATATAATACACACACAAGCAACTTGTATGTGGGAGAGCATTATCAACCAAGAGTGAAGTAGTTGCAGTCTGCAACTTGAGAGAAAATTTGATGATGGGGTGGCCTTTTGTGCTAGTGATTTGTCACTTAATCATCCGTAAAATAGGGAGAGAGAGATGTAGAGACCCGGAGGAAGTTGTCATGTTCTAATAATGAGTATAGTTCTGTGTACATACATTTTCTTCTCACTGCAATTTGTGAACTACTTATTTACTAAATAGGTAGATGTTTTAATTACCTGAAAGTTAATGCTTAGCTTTAGTATATAATGGATTTCTTCATAAATGATTTAGTGGTATAAACATTGTAATGATGAAACATGCACACAAGTAGTTAGTGGTTAGACAACTATAGTCTTGCTGTAGTAGATGAATTAGTTTTTTATATAGAGGAAAATTGTATGAAAAAAACGAAAGTACAAAATAAATTAAAGCAAAACCAAAACTACTATATGTGTGTGAATGCGTTGATTACAAAAAAGTTTTTGGATGTTGGTTGCAGACACGATATATGCAGTCTATTGAGTAGACCAGACCACGATGTGATGATGAAAAGATCTCTCTCTGTAGTGGCTTGTAAGTATTCTTGAATATAATGGCTAACACGATTTTTCAATTTTGTGGACAATTGACCATTGATCATTTACCTTTTCATAAGATTTGACACCCGACTATATATATATGAGTCTCATTCAACTTCATTTTTCCTTTGAAAAAATGCTTAGTCAATATATTTTGTGATGTCAAATCAAAACTTTTCAACATGCACACACACACATATAGCATGTGAATTTATTGAGTTTGATTGTGCTCTCTTTTTCTAGATCCAATTTTCATTTTCTCTCTTCTATACACAATCTCTCCTTTTAGAAATTTCAATGCATTTATCAACTTGACCAGAAAAGTCTGCAGTTCATATTAATGTCATTATTTACAAACGTCATACATATTTCATACTATACAATATATTATATGTAGCTCATCCTACTATTCTTCCATAATATTGATTTTCCACAAGTTTTCTTTTATTCTTTGAATTCATCAACCATAAACTTTTCTTTTCCATCTCCTACTTTTTTACTATTCTTCTTCCTAATTTGATTATATACTCTCTGATATTTCAATTTGAGTTACTCCTTTCTCTCTCTCTCTGTTCAAAAATTTCTACAAAGAATATATTCTTATATATTTTGTCACACACAAGACCTTTCGATCTCTTGTGAAGTCAATTTATCTTCTGCTACAGGAGAGAGTAACAAAACACGACGACATGAGAGAATAAGAAATGTTTATTCAGTCTGAGGGGAATAAGTAGGAAAGTAAACATTTCAGCAAGCCAACAATGAAGTCCTCTTACTATAAAACTTATCCTTTACACTCTTTTTTCTTTTTAAGAGATGTTACAACTCATGACACAAGTTTTATGATTTTATACATATATACTAAAGGTAGCTAAAGCTCCTCTCTGAAACTTTTTGATATTTTGCATTTTCCTTTCGACATACATATAAAAAACTTTATCTTTTCTCTTTGGTAGCTAGCCACCAGTGTCATCATCATGTCATATGCCTTTGGTTCTTTGTGGAAACTTTGACATCAGAATTCCCTCGTGTCCTTTCCTTTTTGTCATAGAGTCACTTTCCAACTTGACCTTTGCTTACTCCTTTGCTTACCAAGAAGAAGACAAATAGTAGGATATATGTGTGTGGCTCTTTATATTTACATACTACAAAAGCCTTTACTATATGGACAAAAAGGAAGAAGCAAAAAAGTATATTAGATTTTGTCAACATCATCTTGAATAGAATTAGGGAGTCACTCTCTCATCTCGTCTTACGCCTCATTACGTTTTTACTGTACTAAAGCTACTACTTGAGTCTTGTTCAACAGTGATGATATTAGATCTAGTAGACAAGAGAAGAAGACAAGGCTACAGTCAAGTTGTTGAGTGGTGACAAATTCCCCTTCAACACAACACCTTATATACAACTTTATATGTATAGTAGTTTTCATGCTCTCACAATAGAATGCCAAGAGAAAGAAAAGAAGAAGAAGACATAGAATAAAAGAATGTGTCAACTCCAGAAAAAGGAACTTGCACACATATATACAACATATGTGTACTTTACTTATCTTTTTCTATCTTTTAGATTTCTTTATACTTTTGTTGCTGATGATCATCTCTTCTTCTTATTCTACTGTACTCTGAAAGTAAAGTAAACTGTCAACACGAACATATATATGAATGAATGAATGACAATGACACTTATGTATAGCGTTTGTGGTCTAAGGTGAATTCCTGCTGAGAAGAACATTATTGACTTGTATTAAGAGTAGCAACACCTGTGCATCAACGATATATGTCACACTTGTCACAATTAGAAGAAATACCAGGAAGTGATTAGTGTAATAGTGATACCCTCTAACTATACTACACATATGGATTAAACTAAATGCATTCATAGAATCGATTTGTACTCACTTAAAGAGTACAACTCTTCAGCTGCTCATTCATAGATATTTATTTGTAGTATTGAACTTTGAGAAAAACTAAAGAGTATCATATAGCAAAATCCTCACGTGTGTAAAATACCTTTGGAAATTGTAACAAAATCTATCAAAAAATAATACAAGTGAACCGTATCTAATTTTTGAAGAAGAACAAGTTTATAGAAAATCAAATGTTCGTTGACCCTTTGAAAAAAAGAACTTTAAAAACATGCAACACTTTTTGTGTCCTTTTTGTTGTAATTCAAGCCTTTTTATATCGTCACGTATAAATGAGCAATAAAATATGAAGCTTTTGTTATATAAATATTGAATTTCATATATATCTATGTTACGCAATGATGTTGTTGATGATGTGTATTAGTTTTCAAAATAAATCTTGTCTCTTCACATTTTGTACGGTGAGAGATGCTCATTCCGCTTGTCTGATTTGATTCTCTTATAATAGTATAAACAATAAAGGGAAGAACAACCGAACACACGCAGCATTACGTAACTTAAATACATTGTACACATAGTACAATGTTGATAAAGTATATATATACATGTGTATGTGCTACATAAAACATAATATTATACAAAAAGGTAAATACCTAAATGGAAAAGAGTAACAATTACTTACGTACATTCAGATCATTTCACTTGAGTGGACAAAACCCTTTTGTAATGTAAACTTTTCTATTCAACTTATCTCTCATAAAGTGAAGGGATCGGCTTCTTTCGCTTCCTATGAAAATCATATTTGTAACTCATCAAACGCCTACTCGCTAAAAAAAATAATTGTAACACAAGAATATAATAAGGGTCATGAGAAAACTGAACTGTGTTACTTTTTCACTCTCTATATCTTATTGTTGTTATCTCTGTGTGCTCTAATATTTAAATTTAGACTAACATTATTACATTTCATAAGAAGCAATCTGCAAAATCAATCAGTATACAACTATAGCATTATATGTACTGTAACATAAGTTCAGCCATTGTTCTCACAAATCAACTTTGCCCATCCCATTTTTATTGGAATGTTCTCTCTCTTTCTAAGCTTTGTTTTTAAATGCTCAAATTGTGTTACAGATTATATAATACTCTCATATGATGTTGAAATACTTTTTTTAATATGTTATTTTATCTGTTTTATACTTACCTACCTGACTTAATGGCAAGTTAAAATCTTCTCGATGCTTATAATAGTACGACGAGCATATTATCCAGGTGCATTTTGATATTATTAACTCTCTCTCTCTCTGGCTCTTAAGTCTCAACTATAGCTAAGTACACAATATAAGAATAAAGTGTCAATCAAAGTCGCATATAGTAGGCTATAGTTGTAATAACCTGTAGGTCATTATCAGTTTCTTGAAACAAGTGAGGCACTTGTCAGTTTAGACAGTTGACTAATACCTGGCTTTAATAATGACAATGTGTAGCACTATAAGACAATCTTTCCTAATCTATTTACATCTTTTGCTGAGATAGAACAGTCTGAAAGTCTGAGAGAGATAGAGAAGCCAGTTGCTTCTTACTACAATATTTCATTCACATATATACATGAAACATGGATTTTTATTTAAAAATTTAAAAAGCTACCTTTTGCTCTGAATATTAATGTTGCTCTCATTTCTTGTTACTCATACTTATTATTTTATACCTAACTACTCTATACAATAAGGAAAAGCCTTATATATTCACAATCTTCTTAGCATGAAGGAATTATAACACTATTGCTTTTATATATGTACTAAGGTGGCTTAAGCTTTTAGAAATATGTTTCACAAAAATATATAGAGTAGAGTTTAATCTATTGACATTGATCTTTAGGCTTATTCCAATGAGGTTCCTAAGTGTCTACTGAAAGTGCTTCCAAGCTCTCTCTTACTTTTATGTATGTACTTTGTGTTAAGCTCCAGTTATTAGCACCTGAAGTGAAAACGAAATAGTGTTTGTTAGAGAAGAGATAGTTTCTTACTATGTAGCTTAAATATGATGAGATAGTAGCCTGATAGTAATAAGTAGTCTTAAATTTCTTCTCCCTCAGTATTATTATGACAATGCCAAAGAATGTGAATGCTAGTAGTAGTATAAGGATTTCTCAGATATACATTTCAGTTTTCACTATAATATATTTTATGTATATAATGGTGCTGAGTTGAAGAACAAAGTTGGCTTTTGTGATATTAGAAGAGAGTAGTAGTAAAATGGTGTGGCCAGAGCAGGGTGAGAGAAGTATTGTCAGATGCGTGTCAACATCAACCGAGGATTAAAGTATAGACATGACATGTCAAAGAGCTAGGATAAAAACAGGGAACAAATACTAATACTTTACACACTAATAATAATGGTGTGAGTAAAGTGTCGTAGTATATTTTACTTTTCTCTTCTTGGAGGAGAATTCTACTCTTAGCTATGATGATGATCACATTAGTGTTATAAAGCAATGTGTTGGCTATTATGTGTACAATGTACACTACTTACGATTTACTTGTCGACAACAAGACATATAAAATAGGGGAGAGCAAAGAATCTTTTTGGGTCTTTCTGTATATAGTGAAAGCAAAGAATGAAGAAAAAAGATGTTTCCTTCTTCTGTTATAGTGGTAAACTGGTAAATAGAATAAGAGACTTTGCAATAAGAGAGTAGTGTATTGGGGTAGAAAGAATCATTTGAAATTGATGGACTTGACCATTGCTATTCAATTTGTAGCTATGCTATATGATGCTGTTAGGATTATAATTCTATACAATCTCAAGATTTTTAGATGAGGTGAGAAGATATGATTTAATGTGTTACACAGGTAAAAAAAGTATCTTAGTTGAGTGATTGGAACTTCAAATGGGAGGTGAAGAGAACCATTTTTCAGCAATTGGCGTGTGCTGTGACTGTCTTATTTCTTTTTCAATATTACGTAAATAATTCTTTACATCTTTGGACGCCTTTGATAAGTATCGCACACGTAAGTAACCAAAAAAGAAACTAAAGTACAATAGCAATGGTGTCAATGCCTTTTTAGAAAAATATCTTGGCTCTAAAGCTTCTTTTGCACTTTACTCAACTTATTTCTACTCCACTACTCGCTTCATCACTCAATCTCTCTCTCCTCCTCCTCTGTTACTTAAAGTATTATTATTCTTTTGAGGTTTTTTCTTAGTATTATTTGCTTTATAGGAAGGAGCATGTCATGATGTCAGTTCATAGAAATATAAAATTTGATCTGGTGCCAGAGAGCAAAGAGAGAGAAAAAACAAAAAAGGCAAGTGAGTAACTATGATGAAGCAATTCCAAATTTTGAAATGTACAACCTACACATATACTGACATTACTAATTGTATAGAGTGAAGCTATTGAACCACAAAGTTATTATAAATTTGCATGAATGAAAATAAGGCTTTATATGTATTGCATAGTAATGAGATTGAAGTTAGAGATATGCTAAATATGCCGTTTACTATGAATGGGAATTTTAACATCTCAATTCTCTCTCTCTCTCTTTCGTCAGCATATGGATCGGATTTGTGTGAGTTGGTGAATAGAAATCACTTTCCAGTAGCGGTAGCAATATCCGAAATGGAATATGGAATTCAATTGAATACATATACATATAAGCTGGCTATATATACTCCTTTTGTATAATATTTTACATAAGCTATATACAGCTGTAGTATATATGATATATGTAACCAATCTGTACAATGAGTTGTAATATAGAGTGTTGCTCGAGTTCATTTCTTTTGGTGATTGACATTTCATGGCTCCTGCTGTTATTGAGATCAAGCCACTACAAAAACACACAGTTTCACAAGGCAAAGAGAGACTCTTTTGTAAACTTAATACTTCTTACTTTATCCTCTCTCACTCTCTCTCTCTGTGCAAAAGCTCTATATAGTAGTAAAAATCTTTGGGGAATTTTTCAAGTCGAAATCCATTTGTCGTCATCATCATCATCGTCACTTATACCATTCCTCTTGTAGTTGTATTTTGATCCTAGAGAATATAAACACAATGGAAAAGCATTAAGTGAAAACGGCCACTTTTTGTTCAAAGGTAGTGTTGTGTTCATAATCCTCCTTCATTTGACCAATATATACATTGTTAGAATTACTTGGTCATGTAATAATAAGGCACAGGAGATGAAGACATGTTTTTACTCTTTGTTCTTCTTCTACACAACAATCAAAACAAGTCACATCATCATCATCATATATACATAAGTTTATGATTTAATTGGAAAATTCACCAACAAAAAATTATTGTATTTCTTCTCTGCGCCTACTCAACAACAACACTCCTCAATGCCAGCAGGTAGCAAAAGCAACTCGAGTCGAAACCAATCTACAATGCAATGGCTGCAGTAGACAGAAAAAAAATTATTATTACTTGACTTTGACTTTTACATTTGCGTGCATATTAGTTGTATCCTTCACAATGTATTTTGCTACAGTTTTTGTAGTCTCTCATTCTTTACTAGAAGTAATGGATGAAGAAGGTAGACAAATTGCTTGGACTGTGAAACTAGCAAAGCTAATCTGTCTCTAACCTCAAGTGTCTACGCCTCCATGGTTGATAGTCAAAACCACAAGGAAGAAGGAGTTGAGTTGTTGTTGTAGAAAAAGCCATAAAACCATAAAGTATGAAATAAAGTGGCGTAATCAAAAGCTCTCGGGTAAGTAACCGAAAATCTCCTCTTCTTGACACATTACATGCATTGCATGTTTCCGATCTCTCTCGCTCTCCCTTTTACTATATGATAAATATACATAATATGAAATAAGAAACAAATGCCACACACAGAATGAGTTGAGTAAGAATTATTATTATGCAATTTATTCTTGGACTGAGTTTTTTCTTTTTTTCTGTATGCACAAATTATATATTCATGCGTAACTAATAATAATAATAATAATAATATATTTATACAGACTGTACATATTAAAA
The DNA here is from genome assembly GCA_009869805.1 of Oncopodura yosiiana. Classification (NCBI taxonomy): domain Eukaryota; kingdom Metazoa; phylum Arthropoda; class Collembola; order Entomobryomorpha; family Oncopoduridae; genus Oncopodura; species Oncopodura yosiiana. Next base: position 14,300 of record VCNE01002266.1, read on the forward strand.
AGTATTACACACATTAAAATTCATTATCATCATCATTATTCATCTAAATACAAACGTTTTTGTTTAAATATTCAAGGCTGAGGTACTGCACTGTAACGCTTACACATTAAATGAGATATTTTTGTAAATTAAAAACACTAGTGAGAAAGATTTTTTTTAAAAAGACATTTTTATATATATATTGATTAGAGACGAGCACAATGAAAGAAATTCCTTATAGTTATAGTTAGTAATATCTAATATAGTTTAATAAATATTTTAAAACTTTTGATTCTTTTACGTTTTGATGTTTTTGCTACCATCATCATCGTCTTTAAGTCACGAAGAACTAGGTCTTTCAGGACTACTCCCTTGTTTCAAAAACGGTCGATGAAGTTCTCTCTGAAGTTCTAGAGGGTTCATATTTAAACCAGCTTTAGTAGCAGCACTCATGGCAGCTGACGTGAAGCCATGAAGTGAAGCTAAAGATGGAAATATTGATGGAGACATTGCAGCCATATGAGGTGGAAGATGATGATGATGATGAGGTGGCAATGAGCCAATGTTTCCCATATGAGCTGGAGAAGGAAGTGTTAGTGGAAGTGAGGAGATAGGTATTGGTATTGTTGGATGATGTGGATGATGAACTCCAAATGCTGGAAAAGCGGAAGGAAGTGATGTGAATGCAGCATGAAGTGGATGACTTGGTGATGACAACGACGTTTGCGATGATAATGAAACTTGTGGTAAAGGATTAGGTGGTGGACTATTAGTTCCTAAACTTAATTCTGAGTCTGAATCACTCGGGAGTGGAGATCTTGGTGGAGTTTTGTCACCACCATCATCAGAGTCTGTTCGATCTGTTGAGCCGGGTCGTTTTCCAATTCCTAATTGATGTTGTAATCTAAAAAAATAGAAATAGTAGAAATATGATATAAGTTAGTTATATAGACATCTATAGCACATATGTGTTGATACGATGAACGATTTTATCAATGAATGAAGTTTTACATATATGGAATTCATATATGTCATTGACAATAATAAAATGAGTTAAAGTAAACCATCACTATGCTTAGTTAACCCAGCTCAGCCTAAACTGACAAGTTTACAATGACCACAATTCAATAAATACCCCTTCAACTAATATGTATAATCTCTATATACCTTTCAGTATGATGATTGTAACATTTAAGGTAGTATATGTGTTTATAGCATCTCTCTCTCTCTCATATAGTAGCAGTAAAGGAGTTATAAGTAGTATATGAGTGAGTGAATAATAACAACAAAAATCCTATATAACCAACAGGATTTTGACATAATATTGGCTCGGGCAAAGAGAGAAAAAGGCTTTTGACATTTGATACTCAGAGAGAAAGAGAGTCTTTCAGAAAAACTTTTTCATATAGCACAAAAGCAAGGAAAAAGTTTTTGGTCCAGTCATTGCTTTCAATATTTCAATAGCTTTTTTCATTTATAGTGTAGCCATATGCAGTATGAGTAGTTGATATAATCTATAAGCGATTTATCTATATGGATTATATCTACACTATTTAATGTAGTGAGTAAACCAACCACCTACTATAATGCTAATGCATTCTACTTTATATACTTTCTACTAGTATACTGTACTCCCTATATATAAAGTATGGACATTAGATACACTCATTTCGACTACAATGAAAAGTTAGAATAGCATAAAATATTATGTTGTGTATATAAGCTCTCTCTCTCACTCCTCCTTTTACTCAATACTTCACAAAATAATAAACTACGAAGCATATAATATGAAAGAAATATCAAAATAAGTTCATCATTTGTTGTCCTCAATTGTCAATATAATATATGGAATGTATTCTATTATCAACATAAGAGTAGTCCACCTGCAAACCACAAATATTCAACACAGCTAGAGTACATTCCTTTTTCTCTGTGTAATTTGAGCTATAACTTTTTCTCAAATTCTCATCATCATCATCGTTGTTTGTCATTATGCCGCACACATGAAAAATTAACCATTATAGTAGTAGAGTAACTTCCAATTTATTATTTGCTCCTTGAGAAAAAAAGAAACAACTTCAGTCTTTTTTAGCTAAGGATACTTATCGCATCTCTCCCTATGGTAAAAAATGCTTGAGACGAGAGAGAGAGAACAAATGATTTCAATGGAATAAATGATGTGAGAGAGAGAAAGAACTAAATAGAAAAACAACAGTACTTTACACTCCTTCATACTCATATGTAATAATGACTACAACAACAATATTTCCGCATTCATAAAAGAAAGAAAGACGATGAGTTTTGTTAAGTGTCTCATATGTACACATTAGAAGAGTGGCAAGTTAGAGCACACATTAATAATAGTAGGATAACTAAGCAAGCACCACCAAAGAAGAATAACAAAAAGAGACAAAATATACTCGTAATAAAATAAAGCTATCAACACAAATAATAGTAAAGTAGAGAATGAGAACATAATAATATGGTTGACATTATGAGAGTACATAGAGAGAGAAAAAAAATAAAATGAATGCCTGAGCATCATCATCCATTCTGCAATATGAATTTTTAACGTATTATAGTAGTCGTGACTGGACGTGTAGAAATGTGTGTGTACATTATGACAATAATTTATACAAGTCAACTGACAAATTAGATGTAATATTACAATTTTTCTCTACGATATATATATCATTGAGCTAACACTAACACAACAACGGTTTATGATGACGATGACACAATTTGTACTTTTTTTATATATTGTACACATATTACTAAAAGTTTCATGTCAAAAATGATCGGTGAGTATGTATATGGCATATACTCGAGAGAAATATAAACTTTGAAATTGTGTCGTATATGTATATTTAGTTTAGAATAGAGTGAAATGAGCCGGTGGTATTAGTGTTCTGTTTACAGAAACGGAAGCAGGACTCTGACATCAAGTGCTTTTTCCTCCAGGTGACAGTTTATGATAGAGTGAGTAAAGTTATACACATATAGAGAGACAAACCATTATTATACAATCTAACACGTCATATATAGACAATACAAAAAAGTTGGATACATTATGGCAGCCCTTTTCATTACTTATTTTGCTATATTCCTTCTTCTATTATTCTCTCTCCTTCTCACTTCACTACTCATTTGATGTATATCATCATCGTATTATTGTACTTGATTGTGTTTCACACCTATTGTAACCGTATAATGACGTTTTTTGTGTTACCCTTTACAAATTTATAATGGAATCACCATTTACAATTTACATTTCAAGCTTTTTATCATGTTGATGTGCCACTTGAATACATTAACGGCAATGTCAACTGCTCTTTTCAAATTAATTTTGTAGCATAAGAAAATATACACTATACTAGACAATCTCTTCTTTAGACGTCATATATTATGAGAGATAGTAATCTACATATATTTTGTTTTTCAACTTGCAAAAAAAAAACAGGAGTAACAAGATGTTTGAGTTGTGAATGAACTCATGCAAACCATATTAATTTCAAATGTTGAAATAATCAAAAAAAGTCTACCAAGCATTCATCGAGTCAAGTCTCCAGTTTATACACACCCAAAAAACAACAGAGTTTAAAGTTTTCCTTAGCATACTTAATCAACATCAACAATATTCACAATGGTGGATCTCTCTCTTGTACTAAACTCTTTTAGAACCGGTTTATCTCAAGCTGCAACAACCAATCGAAATCATTTCTGCGCTTTCAGACCTGCTCATAATTTATTCCAGAGGTTTTACTTCGTCTCTCTCTCTTTCTCTTGATACTCAAAAGTACCAAAACTAGTTTTTCTTTTTCTTATATATAAATCTCTCTTACTCACAGCATGCAACTCAAAAATTCAATTCACAACATGCAAGCAAGATCAAAAAAGTGTAGAAATTACATGAAAAACTTATGATGATCGAAGAAGGGAAACAAAAAATTACGAATCAATCCGATTAAACTTCTGGCAGAGTAAAGCTTATTGTAACAAAGTGTAGTAAAGCTCAATGTGTATAATGGAGAAAAATAGAAAAATACACAATTCAAACAAATAGTGTGTAACAACTTCCCCTAATACTTGCTTGTAGTATTATATATGATCTAGTTTAGTTCACTGAGCACTAGATTTTCACACTATAACTTCAAATATTATATTTGTATTATATATATAGCTATACATATAAAAATTGAGTTGATTAGCCAAAGTAGCGTGATATTGTTGATGTGCTTGCTTGCATATCTATTAAAAAAGTATATATAGTTGTCGTATCAAGATAATCACATAAGTTGATTTTATGACAATAAAATATAAATTGGATGACTAGAGACTTTATATTATTCAAATATAGCACAAGAGAGAAGGAGAGAAAAGTGAGAAGAGAGGAGAGAGAAATTCAATAATTGAATGTATTGGACCGGAAGTTATTAGTACATATAAAATTCTGACTATAGTCTCGGCTTACAAATTCTTATTTCAGTAGAGAAAAATTATCAACGAGCAAAATCATCATGAGAATATGAAAGTACGCTCATAGCTCATATTATGTTTATCATACAAAAGGTAATTAGAATCTCATAAATTTCAACATCATGTCGTTCCTTTTGTACTCACACTTTTGTCTGAAGCAACATTATTATATGCCGCACACACATTAGTTTGATTCCCATGTGAAATGTAAAGACTCTCTCTCCTCATTTGTTGTTGTGATCATGATTTTCAAATCAATGCAGTAGTAGTAGTACATAGCTAAGATTACAAATATGATAGCAGTTCTATTTGAGAGAGAAGACAAAACGGTCTTTTCTCTCTGAAATCGGATACTACAGAAAACTTGTGAGTCTCTCCCGAAAATTCTGAATCAACTCGAGTGGAAAACCTTTGCACTAACCTTATGCCCTGTCAACAACAATGTCTCCAGTAAATAATTCTCATCTCTTTCTGATTTATATAATATTAGAGTTAGATATGACATGACAAATTCTGTCAAAGAATACTGTTGTGTTGATACCCGTTTTTAAAATGATACACTGAGTGAGGTATAAAAAAGAGACCAATTTCTACAATGTATAGCATCATAAAAAAAGCAATGAGAAATTACGAAGCTATCAACACGAACAGCATCAATAAGTTATATATACTATACACAATTTTTCATTTGTTTCCTTCTTGCCTTTTCTCTCTTAATTTCTTCGTTAGTGAAGAAGCTACCTAATTTTATTTCACGGTTCACTCTTTTGAAACTTTTTGTTCTCTATGTTTCATTTTTCTTAATGCACGCACAAGGGTACTTTACTTTATAATACATTCCATAAACCCGAGACGACTACCTATATGCTCGTTTCTCATCTTCTCTGCTATAGATTATATAATATGCCGAAATATTTGAAAAATACATTAGTATCAACAGATGTGTAATACACGTCTTTTTGAAAATGAGCGATGATGATGATGATACATCACACCTTTACAGAGTAGCAGCTCACAGCGTACAGCCAAAAGCAAACCAAAAACCACAACTCCTGCTGCTTATTGCTTACTTATACATTGCTACCAACTAAAATTCATTTTGTTACGATTTTACCTCAATTTGTAAATTTACGTTCACTTATCACGCAATGAGACAATTGAAGAATCTGATGATGATACAAAACAATTCTATGCTCAAGGATAATTTAAGATTAGCAGAGAAAATTTTGTAGAAAGAGAAAACCAAAGCAAATCGCAAGCAAATGAGTTCATTTTTTGTATGTAGAATACTTTTACTAATGTGTCAGCAAGTATAAACAAACACGAGTAAGAAAAAATATATCAAAATGAGAACCCTTATTTCATCGAAACGGCTCTCATTTATTCTAGCATTGCATTACATAAAGACTTTTTGTTCCTACAAATGTGGTGTCGGATTTCTATATATTTTTGTCTATTACACAACATATGATGCAAGTTGCTGCATATATATATTCTCTCAGTATAGTTTTTGGATGTTGATGGTGAAAGATGAAGAGAGATCTTTTGCTAATACCCTATAATTTCCATGTCCTCTGACAAAAGACTCAGCTTGGTTTCCATTTCAACTAACAACTACATATTATCTCTCCTCCTCTCTTTGATGACTAACTGTACTTTATATATTTTACTGTTGTACATATTCTCTCTACCTTATTTATTATTATTACTAATGTACTCTTCTTTTTCGGCATTGACTCAATTCAATCATCAATTGTTCAACTTTTGCAATGACAGCTATAGTTGCACAGCAGGGAATCATTTAAATGTAAAATACAGAGTTAATAATTCATCTCTTATATAGTAAATTATGATCTGGATAAAATATTTATGTATATAGTATATAGAACTGTCTCATTTGAATTCCAGCAGTGATAGTGATATGCTAACAAGCGGAAATGTATATAAAGTAATGTAAAGTTAAATTGAGCTGAAAAAAATATTCAATGGAAATTGCATAAGGGAGCTACTCTAAAATTGAGACATATAAAATAAGAATTGGATTGACGACAGGCTGCTTTATAATTTGACTCGCCATCGTATCGCCTGACTCACAGTTGTACCTTATTCCATATATAATACTCTTTATAATATTATGCATTATTACTTGAAGAGGTTCTAAATAGAAAACTTTAAAAAAAACAAAATCCTTCAAAAGCAATGATCCTAGATTAAGTTCTAGTATATTTCTTTAACACCTTCAGAGAAGGGGGATTTTTCACTCTAATACTTTTTCTCTTGTCTCTTCTTTCTACCTTTAGATATTTTGTTGTTGAACTTTTTCCTCTACATTACACAATGAACTTAATACTCACGTAAGTTTTGTAAGTAGTCTACTACTATAGTGTATAAGAATAAAATGATTCTAGAAAATCCCAACATGAGACGGGTTTCAAAGTTGTCTCATGTCCAATCAGTCAAGAAGAAAGACAATAAGCTAAAGCAATATAATACAACAGGGAGCTAACAACAAGAGTTTTCTATATATATATATATATATTGAGAGTAAAAATGTGAGAGAGACGAGAGTCTTTTTTACTTTATAAAAAGAAAAAGCTTATAGTAAAGTAAACAGAGGTGCCTTATTAGCACTTGAGTCTCGACTTAAGCTACCTGTGTCCAATCTAAAGAGATAATACCATGAAAAGCGAAATTATAAAGAAAAAAGCAACTCAAGACGGTGCCTATTACATTTTGTACAACTAATTCTCAAGAAGAAAAAGCTTTTGTTATGTAAGGTCTTCTTCCTCTTTTTGACTGTCTTGTAGAACATCTTGATCGCAAAAGAGATATATATGTATACCAAATAATTGAAATGTAGAACTAAAAAGAGGATATTATATCATAAGACTCTGATGATATGATGCTTTTTGTTCTTTTTTTGTTGTAACATCCGTTCTCTTTTATATTGATCAAGAGTAATGTACATATACAATGTATATTACCTTCTGAAAAAAATAAGAAGGAAACGTGTCTCTGTGGATGTCATTATTTACAACAGAAGTATAGTATTATAGCAAGACTCATCTTTTGATCTTTGAGATCACATTTCAATCTGTCCAATTATCTGAGAGAGAAACTACACACACCTACGCATTTATTTAGATGTTACCCTTTTTTCGTCTCAATTTTGTCCAATTTGTTTGGACGCCTTGTCATTGTCATTTGCAGGCTAAGTATATATCTATATGTAATGTAAGCTTCTTATTGCAGACTTTGTATGTACTATATGTATAGAAAAAAAATGTGACTCTAAGGTTTTTATTTAAACGGATTCAAGTATTATTTTGAGAGAGAAAAATCGAACTGGGTAAAAAATTGTGTATAAATCTAAAATGTGCAATGTTATTTCTATTTTCTGTTGTTTATAGCGTTAGCTTATTGTTAGCGCTTTGGGGTCTTTTTGATCATTCTTATCTCTTCACTGAATCTATTTTCAATCTCATTCTCGATCAGATTACATCAAAGAGCGCAAGCACACAACACAACATTGAGGAGAGCAAAGGAAAAAAGAAAAAGAGAGTATATTATATGAAATAGAAAAGATCCATTTGTCTAGAGATTCAGATCAGAAATATATAGAGTTCATATATTCATATATAGACTCGTCAGTCATATTATAATACAACAAGAACGATTCAATTCAGTAATTTCAGTATTCCCTTGTTTTGTGTATGCTAACCATATCAAGAGTCCATTACATTACAAAGTTAATGTTATTTCAATTTGGTAGAGGAAGAGGTTTATTTTTTCCCTAACATAACCAATGCAGTGCTATATTGTATACACAAAATGTCTCATTTTCCACTTCTTGAAACTTTTATATTGTGCCCTACAGTTAGATATGTAGTTAGATTTATTTTTGCCAGTTTTTCAACAGAGATGTGAATGCAATTGTATGTTATAATTGAATATTTAATTACCTGGCATGCTTGCTTGTGGCTGCTCTATCACGTTGTCTTCTATTTTTGAACCAATTACCAACTATTATAGACAAGACAAAAACATTGTTAGAGGGATTCGCTAACTAATATATTTATGCTGAGTAATTTACCTTGTGTAGGTGTCAAACCCGTTGCTTGTGCTAATTCTCTCTTTTTAGTAGGATTTGGATAAGGATCTTGTAAATACCATTCACGAAGAAGTGATCTCGTACGTTCTTTGAAACAATGCGATTTTTGCTCGCCGGAATCCTACATAACACAATTTTAGGAAAAAACAAGTAATAAAAATATACATATAAATGTCAAAAACAAAAGTTTAATATTTCTCAACTCACTATGGTACGAGGAAGTGGAAACTTCTTTCTCACTCTGTACTTATCCACTGGTCCAAGTGGTCTTCCTCTCAATTTCTCTGCTTCTTGATAATGTGCTTCTAGCCACATAGCTTGCAATTTGCCATGTGAGTCTTTGGTAAATTTATGGGATTCAAGAATATGATAGAGTTCTCTAAAGTTACCTATAAATAAAAAGTTGTAATAAACATTTTATGCATATGCCAACATAATAAAGTGTGCCAGTAAAATAAATTAATTTACCGGAATGAAATGCCACAATTGCTCTTGCTCTAAGGACAGACTCACTTTTACCCAATTCACCTGTAAGTAGCATATTAACTACATAATAGAAATTTTTGGTTCATTTTACTTTTAGTTTTTCTCTTATATATCAAAAAGGCTTTAAAAAAACTTTCAAATTACCAATATTTGGATGAGCTACAGGTAGACTCCATAAAAATCTTGCTAATCTCTCAATATCTCCACTTTCTTCTAGTGTCTCACATACAGCAGCAACTTGAGTAACAGAAAAATTAAGTGTTGGTAAAGCAGCTGCAGCTGCCAACATATGACTTGGAAGTAAAGGAGTTGGAGCAGCTAAACCCGGTGGTAAATTTCCTTGTGATGGTGATGTTGTCTGAGGTTGTTGAGATTGAGGTGGAGATGAAGAAGAATTATTTGATCCATTAGTTCCTCCTCCACCACTACCAGCATTTGCAGCAGCTTGTAGTAAAGGATGATGATGATGATGATGATGTCCAAGGCCTAATGCCATACGTAAAGCTTGAGGAATTATGATTGACTTATTATTAGGAGAATGTGGATGCTGTGTTGGATGTTGTTGATGATGATGATTATTTTGATGATTTGCATTATTCAAATGATGATTATTTATATGATTTTCCAATTTTTGTTGTTGAGCTTCGAGATCACGAAGAAGAAATGGATGAAAGAATGCACGAGGAATGCTCATACCACCAAAGTGACCTGGTGGTTGATCATTTTCATTGCGAATACTGGATGGTGACTGAGTTCCTAATAAATGTACAATTTACATTTTATATATATGAAAGTTACGATGAAATTGTAGGTAATACATTCTAATAAAATAAATGACAAATTATCTCTTTAACTTACCACTGTTGGGAGAATGACAAGGACTATTTGATTTGGAGTCATTGTCAGAGCGAGAATTATGTGAGTGAGATGAATTTGTGTTAGTTGTATGAATATCTTGCTCAGTGTCAGAGGAGGATTTATGCGAATCAGCTCCACTCTTTTTGGATGCTGAAACGCTCTTTTCCGGTTCAGGAGCCATGAATACTAATGATTTCAACTCAAGAGGAGAAAAGTCAATTGACAGACAAGAAGGAAAAGGGTGAGGGTGACAAAATTGCTTCACTTTATCACAATACCCCTATATAATCATTTGTCATTTTTACACATGTCACAATGCACGTTTTAAGTCTGAACTTTTAGTTTATGAGTTACATTGTTGAAATTTTCGTGCACATATATACACTATATAATGTTATCTCTACTGGTGGTCAAATTTTTAGAAAATGTTGCAATTTCTTAAAAACACTCAATAAAAATATATGTGTCTTATATAAACACGATATTTGCACACACACAAAAACTCAATTATCAATGTATCAATAAAGTCTCACAAAAAACGGTTTTCGGAAGTCTCAAAACTTTATCACTTGATTTCCAATTTCTTCACTTTTGACAAACTAGTAGCATCATAGTCAAAAGTTAATGAAGCACTATGGACTTGTGTTCTAATGTAATGTACCTTATGTACATATTGAATTGTTGAGACGACTCTGAGTGAGAATATGAAATGAGATTGAGATGATGATGATGAGTGAGATGAGAGACCAGACCACTACTAGCTAGCTTGCTAGAGTACAACTAATATATTGTTGGTGGGTAATGTATACTATCAGTTGAGTATTGTATACCGATCCGATGGTGATAGTCTATGTTATACTAGGGAGAGAGAGTAGTAGTGTGTCTCTTTTTTTCGAGAGTACAAAGTTGTTAGTGGTGGAGTATACATTAGAAAAAGAAGAGGAGGGTAATGGCAGTAGTCTTACAGAGAGTAGTGTAAATGTTGGATCATGTCTACTAGTAACAACGTTTTGGAAACTGAGAATGAAAGGATGGATTGGTGGTAAAAGGGGTAAGTGAGAGAGGAGGGCTTTCGTTGTAGATAAATTGAGAAATTCTCAAGCTTCATGTCTGCCACAAACAGTAGTTGTTGCAGGATTAAGCACTGTTGTTAGTGATATCAAAATGTGATAATAAGTTTAAAATATTTTAGCATGTTTTCATATTTTGAGAATTTTTATTATGTACAAAATACATCAATTTACTTGGAAATGAGACATACTTTAATATGAGCTCCGTTGATACAACGGGTACCCAAGTGTTGAAACATATCGTTTCTTCTCTGGGTGGAGCCAAGTCATGATAGCCTTCTCGTTGGCCAAAAAACCTAATCAGTGCTATCGCTTCAGTCACCATGGTAGCAAGGAAGAAGAAGCAGTATTCCTGATGTGCCAATGAACAAAAGGAATCCTTTTCACTTGTTTGGGTACTGCCCTCAAAAGAGTCAAGAGAGAGAGAGAGAAGAAGAAGAAGAAGAAGAGATGAGATGCTGAAAAAATATGTTCTCGTTTTGCTCTTTACTTATCTTCTCATTGACAGCTCGCTCACATACTCTTCCCCATTAGATGCTTCCACAAAATGTTATAAAAATACATACATACTCTTTTCTAGAGCTTCTTTATCTACTTCTACTACTTTTCCTTAAACTTTCGATATCATTCAACTAGACCTAATCTTAGATCAGCGTTGAGTGCTGAGATGAGTATATACATTTATGAAAGCAATATGAAATCAAACTAGAAACGATAATGAAATATAAAATATCTGCAGTGCGACTTTTCGTACCGTTAAAGTCTCAATGCACTTTTGAAACCAAATAAAGTGTAGTAAAAGGCTAATTATAATATTAGAATGTTATATAGAAATCGTATCATATAGAGAGTAGATTTTGTCAATTGTAGAATTGAAAAATACGTCTCATATCATCTTCTATTTCTTCTTTTGGTAGAGTGAAATATCTCAAATTTCAATGTTATTACAATATAGAGTTACCTACCACAAGTAGACAATAAGGTTGTCGACAGTGAGATGAGAGTCTTTACTAAACTACAATTTAAAGTGATGGAGACGACTGACTGCCTCTCCTGCTGTTTGTTTTTATTATCCATCTAAAACTAACCCAACAAGAGATCATATTTAATGTTTTTCCATCTGCATAACTTTTAACATCTAGACAGACGTCGTTATACTATATATCAATTAAAAGTATTCAAGTTAGAGATGCCTACTGTAAAAATTTATCAAGCATCCGGCTACATTGTACAAGCTTTTATCTGCAATTTTGTCATTATCTCTTGGACTCGAGTGGATGTGCTTATCGTAGCACGTAATTCATATCAATATATTATGTCATAAGTAAATATAATGTAGGTATACACTAACTCATCACCATTCTCAAAATTCTCAATGATACATTCAGTTAGTCGAAGGCTAATATATATTCAAGTGAACACACACATCATTTTTAATAATAAGAATAATGTCAAATTTAATAGAAGAAACCAGTCCAATACCAAGTCCAACTTCACCAGAAGAACATAGTTTTGTTCAAAAACGCAAAAAGCCACATAGAAATTTTGCTTATGGACAACGTATCATTTCAAATCCGAAATTAGTTAGGAGTTTGGATGATATTGCAGAATGTGAAAGACTAAAGGGTATTGGAGTTATTTTACCTTCAGACACTGAAAGTGATGGAGATGATGACAATAATTTAAGAATTGACAATGATGGCATAAGTGGAAATAATAAGTGTACTGGTTGTTTAAAAAATTATGCTGGTGTTTCACTTACTGTTGTAGCTAGTCTTTTATTTTCCACTGTTAGTCTATTAGCCAAGTTAAGTTTGAAAGCAGATTATCATCCTTTTTCAGTTGTTGTATGGAGTTTTCAGGGAATGATACTTCCACCAACATGTATACTCTTATATCAAGTTTGTATCAGAAAGTCTAATGTACTAACTAGTGATGCAAAAGCATCTACAAAAAGAAAAATTAGAAATGTTGTATTAATAGTGGTATGTAGCAAAATATTATTAATACAAATGTGTATAAGTTAATAATTAGGTACACTTATTTATTTTTAGATACGTGGATGTTTAGGTGCTGGTGGCTATGTTTTATTTTGCTACTCACTTAAATATCTGACTCTAGCAGATTCTACAGTAATTTCTTTTACCTCACCAGTATTTGTTGTAGTTATTGCATGGCTTCTTCTTAAAGAAAAAGAAGGATGTGGTATTCCAATATTTTCGTCATTAATAACTATAATTGGAATCGGTCTTGTAGTACGGCCACCGATAATCTTTGGGAATCAAGATTTTGAAAAGGATCACATGGTTAGATGAATAAAATTCACTAATGAATAATTAATTTTACTTGTTGATATTTAAAACAAATAAAAATTTAAATTTTACTCTTGTTCTAATTTATTTTTAGATTGGAATAGGGATGGCAGTTGGTTGTATGCTTTTAGGAACATTTACAATTATTGTTCTCAGATATATAGGAAAGGATGTACACTATAGTTTAGTTACACTAGTTTATGGAATTATCGGAACTTGTGTTGGACTCTTACTCAGTTTTCTACTTGTTGGCAAATTTCAATTTCCAAATGATCTTATTCATTGGCTTATTGCTGTTTCAATTGCTATATTAACATTTTTGGGACAAAGTGCTCTAACTTTAGCATTACAGATTGAGTCTGCCGGTCCTGTTTCATTACTTCGTACAACTGAGATATTATTTGCATTTATTTGGCAGTTTGCATTCCTATCTGGATCACTACATTATTTGAGGTAATATATAAATTTTGCTAATATAAGTATACTATTGTTTTATATTTGATGTAAATCTATTTAGTATCGTAGGAGCTGTTATCATTATACTTGGATTGTCACTAACTACATGCAGAAAATGGTTACAATCGCTTCCAGAAAATCATATTTATCGAAAACGTTTTTGGTGTCTATTGAAATAATGACAAAATATACAATAAATAAAGTATTTAAAGGCAAATAAATCTTATTTACTCCATAATAATATTTTTGGTGAAAGTGACAGATATAAATAAGAAATCTAATCATTTTTTTAGTTTAGAGGAAACAAAAAAATATCTATTCATATTATCCAGCAGCCTTATTACGTCTCTCTGAAATATGAGCAAGTAGACGATGACCACATATAAATGTGATGAGCCCTGGTACAATTAGTACTTTAATTGCTTCAAACATTGTCAATTTTAGCCAGAATATTCCATATACTCCAAACATTGCTGAAACAATAAAAAGAAATAATAATAAATATCTTATGTTTAAAAAATTAAGTTTAAACTTTTAGTATATACTTACATAATAATCCCAAATGAAAACCTAAAGCACTTAGAGACATTGGGAAATTGCTGACATTGATTCCAATTTTCATCCATAAAGCAAATAAAATGACTAATGGTGATAGAACCAACAGAGTAAAAGCATCAGAAAGGACTCGTGGTGGTCTTGGTTCTGGTGTTCTGAACATATGCTGAAAAATATAATAAAAATAATTATATATTATGTACAAACATTAATTGAGATTAGAGTGATATATTTCTACTGCTATAACGTACAATGCTCAACATAATATAAGCATCAAAAACATTAACAATAGAAACTTTAATTTTCCAATGTGGTGGAAGTCATCAGGTCATGGAAAAAATGGCCTGCTCTAACGAACATTGGATATTTTTTAAAAAATTATTCAAAAAATCTCACCTTAATTTCTGGTTTTTGTCCATATGTAATTGCATATAATGGATTTACAGATTTAGGTTTTCCACCAGCAACTAATTGTAAATTGACTTCACCAATGTTCCATTCCATTGAGTCTTCGACTAAAAAGTCACCGAGATAAATAACAACTTCATAAATTCCAGATTTATGGTCAAGATCTTTGGCATTAGCAGTCAAGTCCTAAAACATGTAAAAATAGAACCATAATGACATTAATTTAATTCTATTACATATATATCTTATATTATTCTGAATTTTAATTAATTAATCAGGGTACGAATACAAAAGTCCTCAATATATAATTCAGAAGAACGAAAGTTTTAGTTCATCATATTTAGAGATATTAATTAAGAAGACATATTAGAAAAATCATTTACTTACCAATTCCAATTTGTAATCAGTTTTTCCATTAGTTTCAGGTGTAGCAATAAATGCAACTTCTCTTTTTGTTTCTTTACTTCTCAATACAACAAAAACTTGATGAAGTTTATCACTTGTAGCAATTTTGACAACAAGTTTTTGACTAGGATCTAATTGCAATTGAGATGTCAATTTCTGTCCTTTATTCAAATCA
>VCNE01002269.1:0-10160 GCA_009869805.1 Oncopodura yosiiana
TAAATAAACCTAATTTTATCATAAAACATAATACTAGCAAAAGACAAATGAAAAAAGTTATTCTTTGTTTTATTTTTCTATTTATTCCATTAAAAGTTGATTATGCTGCGGATAAGTTCATTCTACAGAAATTTATCTGTCAACAATATGATTAATCTTTATCAGAATTTTATTAAACTAAGTATAGAAAATTGTTTTGCAAAATTATTAGTAAGATGTGACATAAATCTGAGATTATTAGTTTTATGGCCAAATTTTCAGAATAGGTATACAGAAATTACAATAGAAGTAGACAAATAAATCCCAAGATACAAGTAATGAAATTCCTTCCACCTATAGAAAAGCATGATCAATTGACAAATGAATAAAATACAAAAATTATAATTCGTAAATAAGTACCATTTCTAGTAATATGCTCTGCTTTATTTCCTTTTGAGTTCTCAATTGTTGAGCATTGCTAATCATGTTGTCCAGTCTATTTTGCAACTCATTGTCACTCAGTTCAATGGCAACTCTTTGAGCTCGATTTCTTCCTACTATCTGTTGTAGTCGACGAAATTCAGTATGGCCAATCTCTTTTAATTGTATTCCAAGAAATTGCTTAATGTATTTGATAATTCACTGAGTCTAATAAACTTTGAATAAATGTAATATTTTGTATTTATTTGACTTGACTTGGGTGTTCAGAAATTGACAAATATTATTAACATATATTAGTGATAATTAACTTGACATTTGTTCAACCAACTCAATTTATTCAGAGACAATTTTGGATTCATAAACTAGACTCGAACCTTGAAAATTATTATATACATGTTTGTCACTAACTATGAACTAGACTTTCATAATTTAATTTTTTGAAATGAAAAAGTAGAAAAAAATATAACAAAATTAAATTATGGATATAACAATTGACATAGTATCACATAGTCATGTAAATTCATTTTGACATTTATAAATGAGATCCAACAAATATTGAATATGTGCTCTATTTTTTTTACAAGTATGAACGAGTTCCACAACTTTGTAGACAAGCAAAACATGATCCACGTGCAACATTTCCAATCATTGATTGACAACAACTAGCACAACTATTTGCAGCAGGCCCTTCTGATGTAAAACCACCTAAATAAAACGCCAAAAGAGTTTAATATCACTTAAACTTAAACATATGGATTAATTACTAATTAACTTTTATTATAATTTACATGCATCCAGACAATTTCTTGCTAATAGTCCACCACCAAAGAAAGCAATAATTGAAGCACAGATCAGTGCTGTCAAATTGAAAATTGTTCCAACACCATATGCAATTCCAATGAGACATAATCCAAGAAGTGCACAACACATATTGTGAAATTCTGAAGTACAATTGAAGCTAATTATATCATTTCCAATTAATATTTAATGTTTAATGAGACAGAAAGTGTGTGCTTACCACTGGTGAAGTTACCAGTAAATCAGTTTGTAGATAAATAGGTACAAATATGATGTAATTAAAGAAAACTATTTATTTGTTGGATACTGATTTGACAGCAGCAGCAATGTTTGCAATTTCGGTCTCAAATGGTCATGTGATACTTTTGACCTGGTCTCTTGAATACTGTGTGCTCCTTCACATTGCTATATGAAGAAATATTTTCATGAAAATGCAAATTGAAAACAAAACTATCTAATCTTTACTAAAGATTTTTTAGTACTATCTTATTTATTTAGTCTACTGTATCTGTAATTACTTTTAAGTAATTACAGTAGACTCTGTCTATAGTGGTATATATCATACTCATACTCTGTCTATGTATAGTAGTATTTTATATAGTCTGCTTGCAAAACTTCCTATAGAAAACATTAGCATAATTCTCTATAAGGATTTTGCTTATAGTGCTATACTGCCTTTAGTTTGCTCTAAATGTCATTTTAGGTTCATCATCTCTTGCTATAGTGCTAATTCAGCCCAGAATGCCACCGTCACTTCTTAGACTTTTCCTATCTCAAAATTAGTCAACTTTATCCCAAAATGCTGTAACAAAATACAAAATTAAACTAGTTTTAAATGTTGTAGTTAATGAGAGTAATGAATACTTTAGGCTAGAATCTTATGGAATTGAATATACAAAGTGAGTCTTAATATCTTTATAAGTACAACACCTCATTTATGCTCCTTACTATAGCACTATAGACAGAGATTCTGTTTATAAGGACTTCTCTTCTTCTATAGTGGTAGACATTCCTATAAGATTTTTTTCTATATAGTCTCTACCACTATAAACAGAGTCCACTACAATTTGTCTCAATTTCTCTTTCTGTTGTTACAAAATGCTATATATTATTGATTGACGTCAATCTAAGAGCTCAGCTAAAAAACTATTAGAAAATATTTCTTCTCTAGCTCTAATAATTAATAGACACCAAACAATATATTATTATTCTTATTATTATACTAGTAAACATCATCCTCTCTCTTGTTGACTTTTTATTATTATTATTATATGCTTAGCCATTGAAATTAATGAGTACACTTTAGTCCCATAAGAATCTAATGGTCAATTTCTTACTCTGTTCATTCAATCACGCGTCCTCAATCCATCAATAAAATATCTACTGTTTTATATCTTAACGCAATTTGCGTGCTCAACAATGAAAAGTTGTTCATCTCTCTATAATCTTTCTCTTTCGTGTAACTCTGTTTTTTTTCTTAACTATACATGACATCATTTGCCAACAACTCAATGTCGCTTTTATCCAAACAAAGACGGCACTTTGCAAAAAAAAAATAGCAAATCAATTAATTTATGTGAGAACCAATAAATGAAAAGTTTACCTCACCTTTAGCTGTCACTTTTTAAGAGAGAAAAGAAGGATTGTAATTTGCAAGTGAGGCATAAAAAAAGAAAATTGTTTATGACGAGGACAAATAATTGATTTGTTGTGATCCTCTCTTATAGTTTGTATTGAAAATATTGAAATACGAAAGGGAATTCGAATGGGATGAACAGAAAAAAAACAAGATTCCTAATCGAAATTGATTTATTGAGCTAAGATCTTGAAATCTTCTTGAAGAGTTGTAATAAGTCATGGTGTATAAAATAAATTAATGGGCCTATTGACACCATTTTCTGTGTGTGTACTTTATTGCCTTGTTTCTGTCATGAAAAATTCTCTCACGCTTATACAAAGATTCCAATGCATAATCTGCATTTTACAATTTCAACAACCTCTAATTAGTTTCCTGAACACGTTAGACTTTTTAGTGGTAGTGGTAAGTTGTTAAAAGATATTTTGCATTGGTGTATAATTTTAGAAATAACTTTCCTTCTGGTGTATTTTATGATATTGGCTATAATGATATTTTTTGAGGAATGTTGATTTAAAGCTATTTTCTAATATAATTATGAAGCAGTGACTAAACAAATGCTAAATCCATTGGAATATTATTCTAAAAGTAAAAACAATTTTCAAAATATTTCATCTCAGATCAATTGTCTAATATAGACGCCATTGAATAAAAATCAAGTATGATCACAACTTGGAAATAAATTAGAAGTTGTGAGGAAATGGTAAACTTCTTGACGCTAACGTTTACTGACCATCCAAAGTTGAATCAAAATTTAGATTTTATTTTATTAGCCAAGTCACTTTGTAAACGGTTAATTTAATATGATAGCTATATTAAAATTCAGTTAGTATCCAACATGAAATAAATAAAAAACTATATCTTTTTTCAGGAATTACTAAACCTCCAGCTTCTAATTACACCTGACGCTATAATTGCACCGAACATCACAATTACGCAAAAGCTGCCATTAGAAAATAAGGTAGTGACTTGAGTGACACACACTTTCAATAACTAAGCACGAGAAAATCATTTTGCTGTCTTCCCACTCTATGTGGTCTCTGTAATTACCATTGTTTTCCATTTCTAATATCCTACACATTACACAATACATATATCACTCGCTTCATGAAACTTTTCTTGACTCATCTTCAACAAAAATATTGACTCATTACTCAATTCCATTATGTAATAATTAATCAAGAAATCTGTGTCATCAAGTCATTCATAACGCTTCTTCTTCTTCTTTGCCCTAATTTTAAATGGCTCATTTCAACCAACTACTCAATTTCTAATTTCTTACCTTATGGTGATATCTCTAACACTTTTGTATAGACACGCGTCATGTACTTTAGTAAGACAAATTAGAGTGTATAAAACTCTATATGTAAACTGTCCAAAGATTTCTATTTCTTCCTATTTCATCTTTAGTCACATAATACCTAGTTGACTTTTTGAACTTATAAAGTTGCCCATCAGCCAACCCAACATGAACAAAATGACATTTAACAAGGAAATGCGACATCAGATTTAATTTCACACGTCATGTTATGCAAATATGAAATTATAGACTTACTATTTGGTATACAGTGGACTCTCTCTAACAAATTAGAGTGTACATATAAAACTCTATATGTAAACTGTCCAAAGATTTCTATTTCTTCCTATTTCATCTTTAGTCACATAATACCTAGTTGACTTTTTGAACTTATAAAGTTGCCCATCAGCCAACATGAACAAAATGACATTTAACAAGGAAATGCGACATCAGATTTAATTTCACACGTCATGTTATGCAAATATGAAATTATAGACTTACTATTTGGTATACAGTGGACTCTCTCTATAACTCAACTCTTTATAACGTAAATCTGTCTATAACGTAGAAATCTCAGTCTCCTGGCCAATTTCCTATGTTAATACATTGCACTCACTCTCTTTATAACGGATTTGTCTATAACGGAAACCTTCTTATAACGTAACTATTTAAAGGCATTTTATGAAAAGTTACTCTGTCTATAACGTAAATTGGCTCAAAATGCCTCCTTACCTTATATATTTCTTACCGTTTTTGACAAATTTTTTCCAATATTTAACATCTTTCGAACTTTTCTTGTGTCTCAAAATTTTACTTGTCGTTCAGCATCATATTACCATATACGTACATAAACCATTAGTAAATAAAACCCAATGACTCTCTTTATAACGAAAATTATGCTATTTTTTTGCTCCAAATTACTCCATACAGAGAGTTTGTCTTTATCACTCTCTCTATAACGTAGAAAATTGAAAAATTTTGGTGTTACGTTATAGACAGAGTCCACTGTATTAAAAGTCTGTAGCTTGTCTTGTGTTCAATTTCCAATTCTCATTTCTCAATTTTCAATTCTCTTTCAGACAGAGCCTACAGTAAAAAGAGTGCGAGTTAAAAGAAAGTGGAAGAGGATACGATGATCAGAGAAAAAATAATTTGGGCGTGTTGAGTATCGTTTGCCTTTTTATTGTTTTATGCTTATATATGTGATGAGGACTGTTCATAGTAATCAGTTAGTAGAAAGAAGGCTGTGAATCAAAGATCATAGGTCATGATGAGACTTTTCATTTCTTTGGCTATCTTGTGTAGGAAAAGTTTATTGTAATGAGGAAAGAGATGAGAGATTTTTCACATACTGTTTTATAGCTTTTGAAGTTTATTATCCACATATGGCCAAAAGGGAAAGAAGAATCAGGTTGTAAATTGTGTTGAACACATTGTACATAAGATGTTAAGTTAGTAACCTACCCTAAGCTAAACACAAGTTATTTTGCATTTTATATTTCACATTACAATTCATATTCGCATATTGTTCTTGAAGAGTCCTACTTTCTTGCCTCTACTTTACTCCTTGATTTATTACTCTCAAAATGCTCAATCTAAACTCATAGAGTGTTTAAATCACAGCCAAGTGTCAAGATTAACAAGTCCTCGCGTCTTTTGTTTTGACTTTGAGACACAGAGCTTTTTAGCATTTAGTATTTTGTATATGTATACATATATGAGTAAAAAAAGTGTTTTTATTAAAATATTCTTCAACAAATTTATGTACATGACAGTTTATAAGAAATTCATGAGTTTTTACAAGAGGAAGGAAATTCTTAATATGAAGATGTATCTATGAAAAGTGTAAGGCTTACAGAGATTTTTACTAATTTACATGCTAAAATGTTTATGAAGGTATTTTATTAGGCTTGTCTCTCTTGCATGTAAAATAGTGATATGTTTGACCTCAGGGCCAATTAACTGAATTTTTTTTAAGTCTGGCCGAATGCTGAAATTCCACAGAGTTTAATATTGAGTATAAGAATTGTCATATAATTTAAAAGTGAGAATTATGTAGCATGCAGGGTTCCTTTTTAAGGCCACTTAAAAGTATCCAATATTCTAAATTTGGTAGCTTCTGAACGCCATTTGGTTTAGATTTGGGCCAACGAGAAGGATGATATTATGAAATGTAGTTACTCAGTTGTTGACGTGAGAGATAGAAAATACCGTAGAGTGTGCGAGATTGATTAGCTCTACCTATATTGCTGGAAATTTCATAGTAATGAGCCAATTATAATCAAACTAGGAGATCTTGAGCTTTAAACTATCAGAATTACATTGGTAAGTGTTTCAAAATTCAATCTGACTCTTTACGGAACTTTTTTCAGAACTGTATTTAAAAATGCTAAATAAAATGTAACAAGTTTTAGAAAATTTAGTAGAGTCTTTCTAGTTAAAATTTCATTGCGTTTTAAAATTTGAAGATCCGTGGACCAAAATTGTAATTTTTGATACTCTTGATATTCTATTTCTTATAATTTGAGTATAGCAAAGTTCATCTAAATCCGAAATTCCTACTTAAAAAATATGCGACAGTATAAATTCCTATTACTTGCATTACTTCATTAAATACATATTGAATAGCCTTATGTGAATTGTGAAGAGTCTTGACTAAAAAGTGAAGAAGATAGCTTGCGACTGTTGAGAGCTGAAAAAGGTACCTCATAAACTAATAGCACTACCTGTGGCTTCTCTACCAGTTTGCCTTTGGATATCATCGTGAAAGGATGTTATATCTCTTGCTCTCCTCTTGCTACTAAGCAAAGTATTGTTGTGTATTGTTGAACTAACTTAAAGTTATAAAAGACAATTTACTATTATTGTGTTGTTTCCAAAAAATCACAAGGAATAACTAAACAGAGGTAAGAGTGTCATCTTAAATAGTTCTCTGCATGGAATGACTTTGACATACTTGTAATAGCAATGTAATTTGCTTACTATTAGTTTTTTCCAAGTATTATTTCATTAGCAGTTGTAGTCTAATAAGCAAATGCATTCTTGATCTCTTGTCATCTATTATTGTTTCTAGCACTGCATGAGCTCGTTTAAAAAAAAGAGTTACTTTATTAGTATTAGTTGTTGGGATTTAGAGATGTGACTTAAGTTCACGCTGACAAACAATAGGATTGAGTCTTGAGTCTTGGAAATGACATAGCAAATGTTGCAGATGAGAAAGAATTTTATGTCGTGATCTATGCTGTTGGTGACAAATGTACATGTTTAGCTCTTGCATTTCTTCAGTTCCCAGTATCTTTATTTCTTATGTTCTTCCTAAAATATTATAAAGGGTTGTAATACCATTACGAAGTCACTTGTAAATAATCAAGAAACAAAAATTCTTAGAGCTCCACTCCAAGACAAATTACATAGTGCATAATTTGAAGTTTTGAAATATAATGAAATGCCCAATACATATGACTGACTACTTTTAAGTTTTCAATTTGTACAATAGTAGTCTCAGAGTCGAAATTGTAAACCACAGTTCAAAGACATATAATTGAAAACCTTTGCAACAATGCTAGCAAAAACTAAAAGTAAAGTTGACTATACCCTATACTTAGTTTGTAATAAAAAATCTCTCTAGAAAATTGTCTTTCGTCTTCTAGGACATTTAGCTACGTGTTATTTCAGCTGGCATGTCATACAAAGTTTTAGGTTTACAAGGGAATGATATAGCATAGCAAACGCTGATTTCGATAAAACCATTAGGATATAGAGTATCATAGAAAAAGTCTATTCCTAAAAGATTTCTTTAAAAATGGGTACTTCTTCAGGGTTAAAAAATATTGTGAGAGGAATTATCCAATGTGAAAACGTGTCTAAAATTGACTTATTTCTTAAGGGTCTTCAGTACTGAAAAAGTGTCCTTAAGAAATATTTTATGGGCAAATATCTTAGACTCTATCAGCATTCTGTATCATTCCTTTGCTAGAAACGTCCTCACTTCACTAAATTAAAGACAAATATATATCTAAGCCTCTGAAGAACGTGGTGCGTCCAATAGTAGCCTAGAAGCCTCATTTCCTTTTGTTTCTTTTAAACTATCATCATCTCTCACTGCCATTGCCATTAGAGCCATCATCACATCACAATGTTATTGTCCTAACTCACTTCTATACTACATATAACCAAAAAAATTAACTCATTCCACCACGTTTTATTTTTTATTCTTTCAGTCACTCCTGTCAACTGTCGTTGTATAGCTCCGGCTCAATTCTACGTGACGCCAACAAAAATCCACCAATTATTTGTATCCTTTTGATATTTATACAATGAACTAAAAGGGAAATAAAAAACAAAATGAGTACAAGTAAATTACTCAATAGAAATAGTCGTTTGGATCGTTGCTATCCTCTTCCACCAGTTAGTCCTCCACTTCCACCAATGAGTTCTCCACTACCTCCACCACCACCAAGTGTCATTCGTAGTTCTAATAATCGCTCAGCCAACAATACAGATGATAATGACAAAAGTATTATTGTGACTCCAATGACTCTACTAAATCCAATGCTACGTTGCTCAACAGCTGAAGATTTTTCAATGCAGAATTTAACTATTGGACTTCCTGATCCATCAACAGCTAATTCTAATAGTGGTTCAAGAAATAGTGAAATTAGTGTGGCTCCACTTAGCTTACCAATGACTAATAATAATAATGGAGGCCCAGTGTCAATGTCAAATGGTGTAAGTGGAACTTGGTCTCATGGGACGACTCTAATGCCAGGGTCATTAAGTGAGCAACATCATTTCTCACANTGGTCTCATGGGACGACTCTAATGCCAGGGTCATTAAGTGAGCAACATCATTTCTCACACTCGGTGACAGAAGCCAAAATTTCAGCTTTGTTGGATAGTCATGACAGGTAATATATATTTATTATGTATCGTCTTCAAAAAAAGTAAGAGTCTACAAATAGAAAGTTAGTGTAGGTGAGACACGACACTAATTGCCACTCTCATCTCTTGACACTTAGCTCGATAGGAGATGATAAGTACAAAAAAAAGCTATTTGCATAAAGCATTGAGAGAGAAAGAAGCTTCTAGTCTTAAGAGAGAGACAAAAAAGACGTCCCACAATGTTGAAAAATTCCATTAAATAGAAACCTTTTAGTAGTGGGTGCAAATCTAAAAGAGTTTTTAAACTTGTTTGGGTGCTCATTAGCACTTTTTGTATTTACTTGCCTTTTCATTTTCTCACGTCACGAATTTGTTTCTATGAACTGAAGGTGAGCTTTGGTGTACATATTGTAAGTACTAATTGTTGATTTCTTGAACGATGTGTGATATTAGTGTGTTGGTAGCTTCAATAGGAAATTATTGAGAGGAAATCTCATTAGCCAAAATGGTTTTGCCACCATGCAGCATGAGTTGAATTGTTTTTGCTTAGGAGGAAGGAAGCGATAAGAATTAAGAAGATGGAGAGTCTCAGGTTTTTTTGGCCCAAGAAATTAATACAGATTTAGAATTTTAGCATAATATAAGAAACATATTAAATGAACTAGAATATTACCATTTTTTTAATATTTTGTGCCAGAAAAAGAATAATCGGCGTTTAACCATAATTCCCGCAAGATTTGGCTAAACTCAAAATTTCATTCAAAATTTTATTTTAAAAATTGAAATTTTGAAAGCTAACATAAAGATAAATACTTGCTGTAATTCTAGCATCTCTGAATATGAGCTTTTAAATTTATTTTTAATTAAATCCACGATGCTATAAATTCTCGTATAAAAAAGCTTGAGATTCTTTCCTAAAAATTTTGCGACTGGTAAACTACTTCCCAAGGTTAGTAAAAGCATTGATAACACACCTTTTGTATTAAAGGTGCTCAGTTGAGGATTTAAGAAAGTTTTTACTAAAGTTAAACAAAGTTGGAGACTTTTAAAGATAATCAGGCCAAGGCTAAAGAATGTTGAATTAGCTTTAGGGTGTCTCTACGGTATATTTAGATTGAGTTTCTTGGT
>VCNE01002271.1:0-16792 GCA_009869805.1 Oncopodura yosiiana
AGCTCAAGATGCTACTAAGAATGCAGAATTTTTCCGTCAACGATTGACAGCAATAACCAAAGAGAAAGAAGGAGGAGGAGATGAAAGTAGTTACTTTATTTTTAAGGCATGCATATAAGAAAGGGTTGTTAACTTCTATTTCTTTTACTTTCGTTTCTAGCTGATGCAGTCAGTACAAATGGCGAGCTTGCTAGTTTTCTACCAGTTGATTTAGTTCCTCCTCCACCTCTCGACGTTGGTACTCCACCATCATATTTTGGCCTTGGTGCTTTTGATCCACTACCTCCATTGCCATTAGATGAACCACATCATCGTCCGCCTCCACTTGGTAGAATGTCACCACCTTCATACTCATATCTTGATGATTCACAGCTTAGTCCTAGAGGAAGAGATGATGACTACTCAGATCGTTCAGATTCTTCTCGATCAAGATCTCGTTCTTCATCACCACCACATTCAACGTCCAGAGGTGGTCCACCGTCCAGAGATAGTTGGGTTAGTGATCGTGAACGCGATCATATGAATAGACCAGAGCATCATCATCAAAGACGTGGAGCAGGAAGTAGTAATAGTGGTGGTGGCATACGAAGTCGTGGTGTTAATAGTTAATAATAATGGTGCTGGATCAAATTTGATGTAGTGAAAAGAATAAGAAAACATCATCATCATTATCCGAACTGAATTTATTTATACGATAATACTTTAATCACAATAATAATGATTACTAAAACTAAAATATTTATTCTAGAATCGTGTTGTGTAGTTTTATTAAGAAGAAGAGTCATGTTATTATGCCAAAAACATAAAAAGGCAACAAAAGTTAATTTATATATAAAAGGATAAGTAACGTAATTATTATGTATGTGAATTTGTGCAATCAAAAAAAAAATAAAACGATAAGTTGTTAACGCAAGTAAAAATTACATGAAAATGAGATTTTCTTTTAGCATTTTTTGCATGCAATTCAAAGGCGGCAACCGGCAAATATTCAATTTATTGAAAAGCACATGGTTCATCATAGTGAGGTTGTAAAGCGAACGTAGGGATTGAGATAGGCTAGTTCATCATTTTCAGAATTTGAGAATAGATTTTGATATTTTTGTAATAATTTCATAATGTTTAAGCCAACTAGTGTTGCACTGTTTAATCAGAATGCACAGTCCCTTTCTGTTGATGCTCAGTACTGGAATAAATACACTGTAAGTTTAAATCATACTGTTGATTGATTGTGAGAAATTGAGAGATGACTTCAAAAATTTTCTATTTTCTCTAAATTACAGAAACCAATTCTAATAAAGGAAGTTAATGCAATTGATTACATTGATGTCGGTCCTATTGAGCCTCATTTCCTATTAGTGACATGTTCTGCTAGAGTAATTTAATGTTTTTCAAATATTTTTGCTATCGTCTAGTATTAAAATATCTTAAAATTCTATACTTTCGCATAGGTTCATGCATATCATCCGATAACTCGAGTAATTCACAAAACTTACAATAGATTTGTAGAAGCAGCTTATGGAGCCGTTTTTAGAAAAGATGGACGATTAATAATAGCTGGTAGCAGTGAAAATCATGTCAAATTATTTAATGTCTCAACAAAAAGTCTATTGAGAGTATTTAAAGGACATCAAAGAGCAGTTCATAGATGTACATTCATGGCAGATAATCAAGTTGCCAGTTTTTCAGATGATAAATCTGTTATCCAATGGGATTTAACTAATGAAGCTATTATTCATAAATATGGAGGACATAAAGTACGAAAGAAGTTTATATAGAGACATATTCCAAATTGTTGACTCGATCGAAATAACATTTTTTATTTTCTTTTTAGGACTATGTGAGAAGTGGACTAACAGTTGATCCCGATTTAATTGTGTCTGGATCTTATGATCATACTGTACGAGTTTGGGATAGAAGAGAAGCTAAGGAAGTTGTTAAAATTAATCATGGATGTCCTGTAGAGACGATTCTAATGTCTCCTAGTGGTTCTATTTTATATACCGCAGGTGCTTGATTTGACGATTATAATTTTTGATCCTTTTAATTTTAATATTTTTTACTATTTTTGTAGGTGGGACAGAAATTAAAGTGTGGGACTTTTTATCTGGTGGAAGACTCTTATCAACAATTTCTCAACATCATAAAACAATTACATGTTTACGTCATGCAACTGATGGACTACGAATTGCTTCAGCAGGATTAGACAGAAATGTTAAGATTTATGATACATCAACTTTTAAAGTTATTCACACTTTGAGCTACTCTTCACCAATAGTCAGCTTAGGAATTTCGGTAAATTAAGTCACAAATGATAAAAGAGTTTCTAAAATTTTAAAGCCATGTTTTCTCTCTTGAAATATACAGCCAAATGACAATACTATTGCTGTTGGAATGAGTGATGGTATTTTGGCATTGTCACGTAGAGAATATGACGAAGAAGAAACAATGGACGATGAGGATATAAAAGATGATGAAAAAGTCAAAGAAAGAGCTGCAAAAGTAAAGAAAAACAGAGCATATGAGTATTCAGAATTTGTATCAACTAATGAAGGAATTAAAGAAGGTTCCAAAAGTAAGTACGGCAAAGTAGTTGATACATTATAGATTGTGTATCGAATTCTTATTCTATCTTTTTTTTTATTATTAACAGAACTAGAGAAATATGACCAATACTTGCGTAAATTTAAATACTCTCGTGCACTTGATATTGTTCTCAATGAATATCACTACTCACGTAAACATGGAGTAGCTGTTTCAGTTATGCAAGAACTAATCCGGTAAACGATACAGAAATAATATGTATTTAAATTTTGACTTACCGTTTTCTCTTATTTAGACGAGATGGTTTAAGAACAGCATTAGCAGGACGAAGCGACAAACAATTAGCAAAAGTTTTGACTTTCCTTGTACGATATATTAGAATTCCAAAATATATGAGAGTTTTAACTGAAGTAGCAGAAGTACTTTGTGGTAAGAGCAAGAAAATTAAATTTCTTTTAATAATTTTAACAATCCTAATCATAATTTGTTTTTGCATAGATTTATACGCTGCAAGAGTTGGCCATGATCCACCTTCAGATCAACTATTTATACAGTTACTTGAAGAAGTGGAAAATGAAGCAAAGTACACAATCGCATTAATGGAATTACATGTAATGTTTTTAGTTTCCTATATTTTTCATTATTTTGTACGTTTAATTTATATATTTTATCAAAAAATTTAGGGTACAATGGAAATGATTGCTGCTGGCTCACGTAATCAATTCAAGACTTCAAGTGTAGAAAAACGTGATGAAATGATGGCTACAAATCTAATTCGAGCTAGTAAATTAGTACCTAGTATTGCTGCAGAGGAAGTTCTTGTTTGTAAAGTATAGGTTAGTTAGTTTAACTACTCTGATATATGTTTTCATATATACAAATGTTTTTGTAATAGGATATTTTGAATATTTAAATAATACTAAGTGACAGTAATTACCTGACAAATTATCATAATTTATTAATATTATTTGGACAGTGAGTGTCAGTGAGAGTAGAATATGTGCATTGCAATATTATGATATACCTATAGTTATCTCATATAACTAATAATAATTATTATCTCTGCTCACCACTTGGAATGACACGTATGAGTTGTAATATACTGCTATGTAGTACACATTGTTTTCATGAACTCATTTTCATACAATAACTCGATATGCATATGTTCACATCACATTTATATTATAGTAGTAAATCCTTATAACCCGAGCTTGTTTGGTGCGAGGGAGTAGTAGAGCCAACTCAACATTTGAGATTTTCATGATTTTACTCATTATACCATCATCTCTTCATCATGACAGAAGAAGTAAAAAATCTTGTTGACAAATGCAGTAAAGCATTTGAGAAACAATTTTCAACTTCTCCAAATATTGCTGCTAAAGCTCCAGGACGGGTCAACATTATAGGAGAGCATACAGATTATAATGGAGGTTTTGTTTTTCCAATGGTAAAATTAAGACTAATATACTTAAATCATATGGACTAATCATTTTTTGTTTCTTCTAGTGCATTCCATTGTACACTGTCGTAAGTCAACAACACTAAATTGTACTCTGCTGTAAATATATTAATTTGTCAATTCTACTAATTATGTCACTTGTTTTTAATGTGTTTGAATTAGATTGTTGGAAAACAGAATGACACTGGAAAAATTCGACTGTTGACATTATCTGAAGGCGTAGATATATCCAATCATATTGAATTTGATGCTCCAACACAATCATCCAGATTGCAGCCTGGTGAACCCAAATGGGCTAATTATGTGAAAGGTGTTATTGAACATTTTCCTGGTAAGAAGAAATAAAAGTTGATTAATTATTAGTGGTTGAAATTGTACTAATTATTTCTCATATACTCTTTTTAAGAAACTGTTCCAGGATTTGATGCATGTATTTTAACAACTGTACCACTTGGAGGTGGATTATCAAGTTCTGCTTCATTAGAAGTTGCAATGTGTACATTTATTGAATCACTTACCAAAAAGAGTTTACCGTAAGTACATACTACTATATAATTAGTTGAAATTCATATGATACTAAAAATCTTTTTCCTACTACAGACTCGTGGACAAAGCTCTACTCTGTCAAAAAGCAGAACATACATTTGCACTTATGCCTTGTGGAATAATGGATCAATTTATCTCCTGTATGGGCAAAGCTGATTCTGCTTTATTAATTGATTGTCGTTCTTTAACTACCACATCGGTAGAATTAGCATCAAAAGGAGAAGACAACATTACGTTTGTTGTTATCAACTCTAATGTAAAACATCAATTAACTGGAAGTGAATATCCTCAAAGAAGAAGTGATTGTTTTGAAGCTGCTAAAATTGTTGGAGTTGAAAGTTTACGAGATGCAACTATGAGCCATTTACGGGATAAAAGAGAACAACTTGGAGATCGAATGTATAAAAGAGCCTTACATGTTGTTTCAGAAATTGAGAGATGTACTAAAGCAACTACTGCCTTGAAAGAAGGAGACTTTGAAGATATGGGTCGTTTAATGTATCAAAGTCATGTTAGTCTTCGTGATTTATATGAAGTGTCTTGTCCTGAATTGGATCAATTAGTTGATATTACAATGCAACTTGAAGGTGTTTATGGCTCTAGAATGACGGGTGGTGGGTTTGGTGGATCAATTTTGGCTTTGGTAAAAAAAACAATTAAAAGTGGTTTTAAATTTATTTAGACATTTTTTTATTTCTTAGGTCAAAGAATCCAGAGCTTATGCTGTTATTGAAGAAGTCAAAAGGAAATATGAAGGAAATGCAACTTGTTATGTGTTCAAAGCTGTGGATGGTGCTCAACAAATTGATATTTAAATCTATATTTATCTTTTAAAATGTCTAAAAAAGGGACCAGGGTTATATAAAATTAGACAATTAAGTCTTCCCATTTTAAAATGCAATTTCTGTGAAATAATGTTACCAAATTAATTACTTTACTTGTAGTACAAAATTACGAATGTTGTCATTTACAGAATCAAAAAAGTGGAATTTATTTTATGTTTTGACTATAATGGTTGACTGGTTCAATAAATCATTTAATTGCAATTAAAAAGAACTTTCTTGTTGGGCAACAAAGATTTTATTTCTCATCTTTTTCGTCTCAGCGTTTTTGCCTTAAGGCGCGAGTTTACATTTTTGAGTTCAGCACGTGGAAATTGAAAAAAAAACATTTTTGTTAATAAAAACTTTCAATTTAATTTATAATTAGAATTTTTATGGCAGTTATGGAAGAATCAGATTTATCAGATGAAGAAACTACTATCAAAGTCAAAAG
This sequence comes from Oncopodura yosiiana, assembly GCA_009869805.1. Classification (NCBI taxonomy): domain Eukaryota; kingdom Metazoa; phylum Arthropoda; class Collembola; order Entomobryomorpha; family Oncopoduridae; genus Oncopodura; species Oncopodura yosiiana. The sequence continues at coordinate 5,822 of VCNE01002271.1, forward strand.
TGACCCAAGCACATTAACTAAAAAGCAAACATTAAATAATCACGTAAGTACAAAAAAATTGAAAAATCATCCAAATTTTTTAAAACCAATTTTTTTCTAATGACCTCTCAACTTTTTCAGATAGTACTGATGAGAAAATGTGTACGTCAAGCCAAAGTTCGAGTAATTAACAAATTGACAAGAGAAGCTAAACGTTTACGTGAAAGAAAAGGATCAGAAGAAAAGCAAAAACAAGTAGAAAAGTGCAAAAGAAAAGCTGATAGATTGTTAGAAGAACTTCCAATAATTAAAGTACGAAATACAGTAGTAAACTGTCTAGTAGATCAGTTAATTTAATACTAATTTTTGGTTCATATTTTTGTTTATAGCATCTACAAGAAGACAAAGTATCAATATTTGCTCTCAAAAATAAAGTTCCACTTACGAAACTACTTCAAGATCCAAAGTCAACAACAGAATCTCGAGCATTAGCAAAATTAGGATGTAATGAAGTAGTTCAAGCATCAGTAAACAAATATAGAGAAGAAAATCCTCATTGGGAATTACAAATTCCTGTACTTCTTGATGTAAATAGTAAAGACAAACGAAGAAAAATCAGAAAGAAAGATAGAGAACATGAAGAACAATTGAAAATTAAACTGAAAAAGAGAAAGGTTGACAATTCTTCTGAAGACGACGACGACGACACCGAATTAAAGGAAGAAAGTCTATCTGAGAAGAAGCAGAAAACAATTCCTCAAGAAGAACCTAAACGAAAGAAAGAGCAAGTCAAAAAACCAATATCAAATAAAACTGAAGGTACATTAAAAGTTCAAGTATTAAAAGATCTTGCTGAGCTTGAAGAAGAAGAAAAACCACCATTAGCAATTGTAACTTGTTCAGATCCCTCAAAAGTTCAAAAGAGAAAGCCGAAAAGTTCATTTTTTGTTGGTGGTATTGATCAAGAAGAACCTGAAGAAGAGAAAGAAGACCCTGAAGAAAAAGTCTACAACAATAAAGCTCAAGCATTTGGAAAGAATAAGAAATTCGACCACAACAACAAGTTTCAAAAGAATCAATCTAAACCATATAATAATAATTCAAGAGTTGTTCCACAAAAACCAGAAAGAAACAGTAGTAATAATAATTTCAATCCATCTACTAGTGCCAAGTTTAATAAAGGGAAGTTAGTTAGTCAACCACAGAAACAGAGAGCACCTCGTTATTTTGATAAACCTCCTGTACAAAATTCAAGACCACAACAAGGAAGTAATAGATTCAAACAAGGTAAATAATATAATATCTTGTATTTCTTTATTTCAAGTAAAGGCATTACTAATGTTTTCTCGTTTTCATTTCTCATTTCAGATCATAATCCTCCAGCTCCGACTGAGAAATTACATCCATCTTGGGAAGCAAAGAAAAAACAACAACAAGCCTCAATTAGTACTTTCAAAGGAAAGAAAATAGTATTTGATGACTAACAATATGGACGAGAAAATTGCTGAATTAGTCTGTGGTCATTATAAAAATCAAATACCAAAAAGAGGAAAGCCATCAAGAGAAGCAGAGTGGACTACACTGGCAGCAATAATTCAATCAGAAAAAATTATCAAGAATGAAGAAATTACTTTTAAAATTGTTAGTTTAGGAACAGGTACAAAATGTTTAGGTCAGAATGAGTTGAGTTCAAATGGTGCTTTAGTATCTGATTCTCATGCAGAAGTAATAGCTCGTCGTTCATTTCTGTTGTATTTATATAATCAAATTGAAATATGTCTCCACAGTTCTTCATTACTTGTTAATAACAATTGTATATTTATTAGAGAAACTGGAAAATCAACCTTCAATGTCAAAGATGATATTGAATTTCATATGTTTATAAGTCACGTTCCTTGTGGTGATGCTTCAATATTTGTTCAAAAAGAAGAAAATGATGATGATGATAATAATTCACCACCAGAAGCTAAAAAGTTAAAAATTACTTCATCATCAACACCAACACTAAATAGAACAGGTGCAAAACTCGAAGCAGGTAGTAAGATTTACGAAGAGATTCAAGCCATTGGAAAATGTAGAGTAAAACCAGGGAAAGGAAATCCTACAATATCGATGTCATGTAGTGATAAACTTGCTAAATGGCAAATAATGGGAATTCAAGGCTCTCTTTTATCCAATTTTATTCCTCAACCTATTCGACTTTCTTCTGTTGTTATTGGTGGTTCACTTTCAAAACATAAGGACATGATACCTTTCAATGAAGAGGCTTTAAAAAGAGCAATATATTCTCGATTTCATGACCTCATTGCTACTGAAATAGACACTTCTTACCGTTGTCCAAATGTCTCTCAAGCTAAAGTCAATTTTATGGATTTTCAAAATACTTCATCTCCAACTCCAGCAAGTATCTCATGGTGGCTACCTGACGCCAATGTTGAAACACTTGTAAATGGAAGAAAACAAGGAGTAACAAAAGCATTATGGGATACTCCAAAAGCTCAGTTGAGTATTTGTAGAGCAAAATTATTTACAAGATTTTTAACTTTAGCAGCAAAAACTAATTTAATTACTACTCAAACTTTAACATATGAAGATGCCAAGAAAATAAATGAAAAATATTATGAATTTTGGAAAAAGTTAAAGAGTAATGTGATGAAAGGTTGGACTGAAAAACCAACAAGTTTAATTCAATTTAGTTCAAGTCTTCCTACTGTTATAGAAAACAAGTGAAATATTTTTTTGTAAACCTTGTTTTTTTTATTAATTAATTTAGTTATACATTTATGATTTCTTTATATAGATATATTTTGGTTCAATCTTGAATTGTCGCATTGTGTTATATTATTGTATAATACCTTAACTATAAGCCTACAATTTTGAGTTCACATAATACTTATAAACTATGGTTCTAGAACTTTTTACTACTGTAATTAGTGGTGTAGATTTTCATTAATTATTAGCACACTTCGAACTCCTCCGAAGTATAGCAGCATCCAGTTACATTGTAAATAACTTACATAATTATTAAACCTATAGGTTATGTTCTAAGATTCTAATTTGTATGTATGATATATTCTAATCTAAAAGTACAGATAGCAACAAGTCTTATTCACAGAGCATTTAATTTATAAATGTTGTTGTATTCTACAGTAAAATATAAACTAGACTTCAGATCAAGAGCATTTATAATATATTTAAAGACAATATTTGTGAAATTGTGTATAGAGTGGTATCACCTCTGTCCAAGTCAATAAAACAAATTATTTAATTATATATATATATATACAACATTGGATCAAAAACGTATGTAGAGAGAAAGAGAGATCATTCATCATAATAATATTGCATTCTTCTACTTATTTACTTAGTACTAAGTTATATTTTTACAGACATTATTTTCCCAGAGGTATGAAACATTTGAGCGTACAATTAGATTTAATTATTGTTTGAGGTAAAGGTTACATGTTTTCAACAAGTTTAATAATTTTTTTCTACCATGAGGGATTCCATAAATTTACAATAAGACTAGAAGGAATGAGAAGAAGAAATGTAGTTAACATCCAATAAGAAGAAATAGGAAGACAGTATAAGAATTTCGTTGATAATGCTACTGATGATGTGTGTATACTCGTTGATTTAGAAGATGAAGGTACTACTTTAGAAGGAACGTAAGCATTACTACCATAATTAGTTCTTGGAGTAGCTTGTTGATGATCCTTTGAATTTCTGTAAATTGAATTTCCTTGAGATGAAGAAGATGCTGTTGTCAATTCTCCAGTTTCTATATTCTCATCAAGAAATTCTGAATAGTCTTGTGGAACGTTGTAGTGACCTTTATGTGTTGGTTTTTGACGATGCATTCGACCATGTTTATTATTTAGAGTATCATACTCTGATTGTTGACTAGAGTGTTTTCGATTGTTGTGTTTCATTTGACGCCATGGATCAATTTGAGTTGTTGTTGGTGGTGGTCTTGATGTAGGTGGTGGCGTATAGGCTATAAAATTTAATTATCATAATTAAGAACTATATGTTTATATAATTGTTAGACTTCGACATACGTTTTACTCTGATGACTCCGTAAGCACTACCAAGTGAATTACTAGCTGTGCAATTATACTCTGTGAAAAAATATATAAACTGTTAGCATATTCTCGTCTTGGAGTTAATAGAATATTATATCTACTTTACCTGTAAAATCTTGTCCCGGTCTCAAATATGCAATTGTCAGCTTCATCGTTATAGTGTACTCATCTATGCACAAAAAGTTGTCTTTAGCTCAATTAGTCTTAAGAATATTTATTATTAATTTATTTACCAATAGTTTCAACTGCTGTTGAATATCTCCCATCAGTATTAAGAATGAGCATGCCTAAAAAGTAAAATAAATTTATTTTAAAATTATATGTTATTTCTTCATTTTGTAGTTAAGTCTCGTCATTTCTTCTTCAACAAGTTTTCTATAGCTTTTGTTAATTTAATTAGTGTTGAAGAGAGTAAGGGTGAAATGAAGTGAAAGGGACATTAGAAGCACATGGCATGCATGACATATCAACTAATGTATGGACAAAGTCAAATAAGAACATGTTACAGTTGAATTGAGATTGAACATTTTGAAGAGAAAACCAAAGAGTGAAAGCAAAAGCAAATAACCAATGCTACGCTACATTAGACTAAGCACATTTTACTACACTACGTTTACATTCTTGAATTCTTGAAATTCAAACGCTCAGAAGTTCTGAGTCAGAACTCTCTAGTAGTGGAGAAAGCATATAATAGTAATACTCTTTCTTCTTTCCTTCCGGATGAAAATGTTTCTATCAACTTTTCAAGAGAGAAAGTGATTTCAAATATGAGTAGAGGTTTAAGAAATGTTTAGAGTGTATTCACTCAATGAATCTTGTTACCACTTGAAAATGTTAAAAGTAAGAGGGTTGCTTTGCTTCTCTCTTTCTCTCTGGTCCTTGAATGGAAATGAGGTGAGAGAATTAAGCATTGTGTATTACACATTTTAGAAGCAAGTAGGTGTAGTAGTTTATAAGTACTTGAAGACTGAAGAAAATAACACCTGCGTTCATTCAACATACTATACTGCAACAGTATCATGATGATGACTATGACTCAATAAAATATAACAGAGTCTAAGAAGAAAAGGTTTACGGATATTTCCCTTTTTAGAACTCAATCTTTCCCTTCTTTTCACATATATATACTTCTTAACGGCTTTTCATAATGAGTCTTTCTCTTTCCTTTTCACTTTGGTTTCTCTCTCTCAGCTTCTTTTGCACTTGATTTCAACTTCTAACATTTCTACCTCTAATAGCATTAGGTTTTTGTGCAGCATTGAGCATTATAATATTTCTCCACATTATTTGTATTCATGTCGCTTTCACCCTCATCACAAAAAATTCTAAATAGGCTAATTCTCTCTAAACAGGAAGTTGAATATCCTATTGAGTCTCAAGTCAAAAAGGCAGTAAAGTTTTTGAAAATTTCCACAACCACATGAAATGAGAGTTACTATACTGTTTGCCCTTTTGTGATGAAAACTTACAGAGAGAAATAGTTTCTGTTTTTGGTTTCTCTCTCTCTTTAGATATCAAACTTTCCAAGTTCAAAGTTATTCAGAGAATTTTGCAACATTTTCATTTCAACCATGACTCCCTTTTTCCCTATATTAACAATTGTATACTTTGTAAAAGCTATTTTAGATGCACGTAGCAAATGACATTCTTCATTGAGAGACTTTATTTTGTCGACTTTCCCACATATTATCGACAACACCATATAAGAGGAAAAGGATGGGAAAAGTTTAAATCGTTAAACTCGTTATTCCTCTACTTATTATTCCTCCACACATGTAACTATATGTATAGTACAACTCTACTGAAATATGTAAATATCGATTCTCTCTTATGATCCTTTGCGATTGAACATTAAAAGGCTATGAAAAGTGAACAAGAATAAGAGTCCTTGAGAATAAGTTAAGAATGAGAGGAGAAAAAAATGTAATGTATAACCTAACCTGAGTTTATGGCTCAAAAACTTGTGTCAATGCATATGTAATCAAATCAAACCTTTTTCATGTGACTGCCTTTTGGAGTGAGTGACATATCTCTACATTTACAACATTAAGAGGCCATTGCATTGAAATTGAATGTGAAGTATTATGTAACGAACAATGGTTCTAAGAAATGAAAGTCAAGGCAGAGAAAGAAGAAGAAAAAAAAACGACAGATCGATTCTGATATATTTTACTCTGAGAAAAATATGAGAAGTGTATCTGAATATTTCTCTGTCTGGATCTGACATCATGGTGTAAAGCCATTTAAATGCAGTACACAATTCATGAATCCTTATTGCCATTGTAGAATACGATATATATAATAATAATCCATGTCGTCAAAGATTAACTCAAGTTACCCCAAACTGTAGCTCTGTGCTGTCACTGCCATTTATTTACAGTTTTTCTTGGTAAACAACAAATTTTGCTTCTGGCTTTTCTTGTACGTATGTCTTATTCAAAGAAAGATGAAATTCTAATAAACTTTTGTCTACATGTATATATATATATTTGTGTCTCATGTATTGAAAAATGTTGAACATGTGCTCAGAGAAACGATACAAGAAAATCTAAAATGTATTTTTAAATGGCAGTTTAGTATGATGTACCTTTTTCTATTTTCTAAAGTAGTTCCTGCCCTAGAGTGATTTACACAAAATCTCTGATACTTACAACTTGTGTACTTTCCTATAAAGTGTTCAAGAGGACTCTGATATACTTTGCTCATAGTTATAAACTCCATATCGGCATTTGACCATTTAACTATATAACCTAGTTCTCGTGCATAATATACTACCTTGCCTTACTTCCTACCTTTTTTACTTTAACACACAGTGAAAGTATTACGTTCAGTGTGACAGAAAAAAAGAAACAAGTTTTCAATTTCATTTCACTTGACTTGAACAAGAGAGCTACATTTTGGATAGAGAAAAACCAAAAACAGACATAAGAAACATGAGGCAAGAATTTGTGTGTTATGTTGTGGGAAGTTGGCAGAAAAAGTTTGGTTTTTTAAGGTCCATTGATTTTCAAGACGGCTGTCAAACACTGCTACTTGAGAAGAGAGCCTTGCACTCTATGCTACGAAAAGGATTGTGGGCGTTCATATCGAAGGATTACATAACAATAGTTTTATAGTCGTTTTGTATTACATGAGAAAAACAGTAGAGAGAAGACTATGTAAGAAATATAGGACTTTTACTATCAGCAACATTTCTAAAAACTTTTAGCTTTCTCTCTGACTTTCTCTCATGAGTTTTTAACTTCAGACTCAGCTGTCGTCATTTTCTTTTCTACTCCTATGCACACATGTAGAAGAAAAATTGGGTCATAAACAATACGGTGCAAAAATTTCTCATCAATAAACCAACAGAGAGAAAACTGAAACTGAGTAGTCTTATAATAATTTTTATACAGTACATATACACAGTGCAATCTCTTTATAACGGTAAGAACTTTTAGTCTATGTGTCATACAATTGCCTACTACACTATTATACATTGTAGCGTATAGATTTTCTGTCTTGAGTATAAGCTGTTTAGAAATACCGAAATAAAATGAATTTGTTGTCTACCACCACTAAATTTCTGAAAGTTCATCGTTATAAGTATGGATACCGTTACAGAGAGATTCAACTGTATATAGAAAGCTGTATAGAGCTTTCATCAAAATGCCTTATTTGCTCTGTAAATCTATCTCCATTGTGTGTTTTTTTCCGAAGTAATGTATATGGTAAATAAGCTGTTTGCGGTGTGAAGAAACCTAAAGTAGTATAGTGAAGAACCCTCATGAATTTTCCAACAAGGGTAGTAGCTGGTTGCGTGTGATAGTGATACATAAGAAGAGAGTTGAAGAAAAAAAATCAAGTTCTCTTCTTGTCGATTCATAAAGCCTTCTCAATTTGTCCCTTCTTTGCTGATGTGCTATGCTATGATTTTGTATACTATAGTATTGCTAGTGGTGAAATTGAACTCAAATTGATATCGCTTTTTACAACTGTATATAGACTCTTATACATACAAGAGAAGGATTTTCCTTCACTTGCTACATTCTTCAATCTAAAAGCCATAGCACATTATTATATGCTCTCTCTCCCTATCTTCCATTTATAGATATGAGCTTTAGAAACTTGGAAATGCATTGTAGTATGCTATCTGACTTTTTCAATTCTCTAAACCTTTAGCTTCATGCAGATGCACATAAAAAAAGAATATATAATAATAAAGAGATACTTTAAGAAGGAAATTTAGCATATTCTTATACGACGGATTAATTTTTTTTATCATCAAGCCCAATTTCTTTTTCATATATAGATAGAACAGAACAAGTGGAAAAAATAAAATGGAAATCAACACTATGAAAATGAAAGCAAGTCAATTGAACATGACATTTCTGTGGTTTGGTTTTTTTTCTCTCTCTGGTAGTTGAAACCAGAGAAAACTTTGTTATGCAGGAGAAAGTTGTGTTGGGTTATTTTTTTCTTTTGGAGAAAGTACATATATTGAGACACAAGTGCAGTACACAACACAACAGTCAACGACAAAACCAACAACAGAGTCATATGCATAGTAATAGATTCTCTAGGAAGAATTCCACATTTTCCATGTACATATATTTGTGAACGAATTGTTCTTGAGAGTTTGCTTTGCGGCTTATATTCTTCTTGGAAAAGTGATAGAAGAATCTGTTTTTGTGTTGCAGTATAAGTGGCATTCGATTCTTTTTTTGAAAGAAAATATCTTTTACTCTACAGTAGTAAGTACTAGTATAGTATAAAGATTTCTGCTGAAAGACAATCTCACCACAATTTACGAGGATCATTGCATTACATTGAGAGTAATTGCGGATTTTCTTCTATGAATAGCAATATGACCTTTTACCATTTCCTCTATTTCTCTACCTTGCATAACTTTCAAGTTAATGGTAGCCGAGACCTTAGCATTTAATGTAAATGACTTTGAATGTTTCATTGCTACTGACAAGGGAATGATACAACATCGCAATAGCTGATTGTGATAGGTTTAATTTTAGAATAGAAGACCCTTACATAGAAATAGACGTATCAGCGTTTGCGATGCTATATCATTCCCTTGTGAGAGAGAAAATAAAATTTTAAATACATTCGCTTTACACCCTTTGCTTTCTCTCTAGTTCAAAATTTATTTTAATTTCATTCTACTTCACATTCATGTTCTCTTCTTCAGTTCATGGCCATACTCATTTTCACTAATCGTTTCTCTTTTGCCCCATTAGGTTTTCAAGACATCCAAGTTGTCGCACTTTCATTTTCAGAAATCACTCGAAAGTATTACAAATGCAATCTCTTACGCTAAAGCATAGCTGTCTCTACCATTTTATGCTAGTGTCCATCTCTCCATCATTCTTATGTCGACTTTTACTTTCTCTCCTAACTTTTCTGTCCTTCAAATATCTTGAATCGTATTTCTACTAGAGCTTTGGACAACCATCATTTTAGCAAAATTGTAAAAAAAACTTGTAGTACTACAATCTGCAAATGGATCTAGTGTTACAAGCTAAGAATATAAAATACGTGCGAAAAGCAAAGCAAAAAAGAAACACATTTCTTCTATTATAAATTGTATTTTTCATAGTTCCATTTACACTGTCATGTCATAGTGAAGTAAACTGTTTTCTTTACATCTTTTGCACATGAAAAGGAAAATTGTACAATTGGGAATTACATACAAAAAATGTCGTCTTCTCTTACCTTCTTTTGTATACCAGTCGACAATAGGACTAATAGTAAAAAAGTATGGATTTAAAATTTAATTTAAATATATTTAAGTATAGATAGAAAAATCAACACTCACCGTGGTAAACTCTCAACTATACAGGATAATGTCAAGTTATGTTGAACTGGAGCAGCAACAAGTTGACTCGTTCCTTTGACTGATGGAGGAACTGTGGAACACAAGCCAAACAAGAATTCCCCAATAGAGATTAATCAAAGTCTTACTACTAGAGCTTTCTCTCTACTACATGTATTAGCAAGGGAATACTATCTTCTTACTTCTTTTCAAACGGATAAGGAAGAGAGATTTTAATTGAATCAATCTCATGAAATCTTCTCTTTCGTTTCAACAACAGAGTTAACATTACAACATTGATAGTTTAGAAGAAAAAATCGATTGGATGTCTATCTCTAACCTATAAAGTAAAGCGTGAGAAAAGAGTCTTCTTTCCAATGCAATGCACTTTTAAAATCAACTTTCCTCACTCCATTTCAATAGCTCTTGAGTGATATTTGTAGCCTTGTAAAAGTCGAGATAAGTAGCGTTACAAGAGGAAGAGTTACGGCAAGTTGACCAGACAAGAGTTCTCTCAAAGGGTATTTCCTTCTTTACCTTTAGTGAGCTAAGCTAAGCCTACTTGAGCTCTTGTTGAAATCACTCAAAGCTCTCTTCTCTACAACATTCTTTTACTCTACTTTTTCTTTTGCCTTTTGGTGCTAAAGGTATATATGTATATATATATAAACGTGCTAACAGCTTACAATTTGTTACCCTGTCTTAAGAATGTTGGGAAGTTTATGTTATAGGTTACTAAAAAAGATTATGTAAGAACTTACAATGCACGTGGATGTAGATTCTCTTGCTTTTAGCAGGTGGAACAGTGCTCTAGAAAAAGAAGAAATTATTTTCCAATTTGTCGTTTTTGAAGTTAAATTGACAAGGAAATGATACAGCATTGCAAACTCTAATTTTTGATGGGGCTAACTTTAGTACTTAAAACATTTACTTTAAGTTAGCTATCATCAAAATGTGCGTTTACAATGCTATATCATTGCCTTGTGAAATTTTTTATCGACTTACATTAGCAATGCAAGAGTAGGGCCCTGTGTCAGTTCTCTTGAGCGGTTGTAGTGGAAGTGTTTCAGCTTCCCACTCGTCAACTGAAAAAAAATCAAA
>VCNE01002272.1:0-22410 GCA_009869805.1 Oncopodura yosiiana
GTTTCACATAAAAAATTCAATAGAAAAATAGATTAGACTTTATCTTAGCAGTAGTATATGATACTATATATATGCCACAAAATAAGATGCAGTATATATGAAATTTTTTTTAAAAATTCTATCTGAAAATGATACTTTCTTGTAGCCACAAGGCAAAGAAGAAAATGATATATATGTAATAAAAGTAATAATAGAGTAAACAAACCAATCGCATTCCACGAATAACACTGAGGTTAAGAAATGTCTCGATAATAATGTCCATGTAAGAGATTCCCACAATAAAAATGTCAAAGATGTTCCAACCAGCATTAAAAAAATCTTTTTGAAGTGCTAAAAGTTTGGTGATACATTCTACTGTGAAAATTGCCATAAAGAACTATATATAGAGAAAGAGACAAAAAACAAAAGGGTTCATTACTATAATGAGTTACATAATGCACACACACATACACTTTTGTTAGATTGTGCTAACATAAAAATCTTACATTATTTCCAGCTTCTAGCCAAGATTTCATGTCATCAGATTGACCATGATGTTCTAATGCTAGGAGAATAGTATTGAATACAATACAAATGGTAATGAAGGCTTCAAACAAGCAATGGTTAACAATAGGCCTCAGCTTTGTCTTCAAAACCATCATGTACTTTCTCCATAGACGAGCCAGTCGTCGTTTTCTTGAGCTCTCTACGCGTAAAGAAAGAACACATTACATTACATTACATGAATGAAACTTTAGTATTATGACTATGAGACTGAGACTACACATATATATATATGTTCGTGTTAGCTAAATGCTAATGTATGTAATGCAATAAAGCTGATAGCCCTGATGTTTTGAAGAATAAATTAAGTATGAGCTCTTTACAAGAACAGAATACATAATCAAGACTTACTACTATCAATCATATAGTCTTCTGGGGACGGAAGATCAAGAATATCTTCTTCAGGCGAAGACTCAATATAATCCTGTATTATATTTATATAGAAGAACAATTAGTTTAGTTTATCCTTTTAAAAACATAGATATATTCATCATCTACTTCTACTAACCTTCAAATCTTTACTAATTGCAAGTCGAATATCTTTTCTGATATCTATAGGAGTGATGGGCGAATTAGTTGGTGGATGGACTGGTTCATATTTTTCTTTTCGTTGTCGTTTCGAGTCAGGAATATTAATGGCAACAGTATCATCTGTAGTAGGAGTAACTAAAAAAAATTTTCATATTTAAATATTCTTCTTTTCTTTTTAAACAAAAATCTACTACACAAACCTGGCTGCTTATTTGTTGACTCTTCGTCTTTATTTGCATTAGGTTTAGTTGCAGTAGATCGTCCTAAAAGATTTAAAACAGCTTCACCTAATCCAATAACTGGACCTCCTGACCTTTCACGTTCACCAGGTTGAGTTTCTAAATAAAAGCGATTACTTTGTTTATCATATTTTTTCACACGAGCATTGACGCGAACTCCCCCTTTAACTACAGTCGAACTATTTTCAGACGTTTTATGTTTCGAAGAACTTTTAGCACTACCACCACTTTTATGTTTCTTTTTACCACCACTAGTAGGTGAACGATCTTTGTCACTAGATCGTCTAACTAATTTCGGTACATCGAGAGAATCTCGACCACCAGTACTAGTAGGAGTAGCACCACCACCGCCAGAAGGAACACCACATAATGAATCACCACAAGCACTGCCCGTAGCACTTCGTATATTAGGTGTCGAAGCACCACCAGTATTTCCACCACTACCACTTACTTCATTTTTAACTACAGTTTTCTTTCGACGTATTGCACGTCGAGGTTTACGTTTACCTAATGAAGAATTTCTCAACGTCCTGGCTATCATTTCACGCTCTGATGGAGTTCTTTTACGATATTCTGTCATCACTTTTATATTTAATTTTATTGGCTCGTCAAAACTAAATGTGGAGGCAAGAACGATGAAGTGACAATTTTTGGTGCTTTGTGAGAGGACCCTGTATAAAAATATATAGTAAAAAACGAATTAGTGAAACTCAATATCATATAAAAGGAATAAAAGTAGACTAATGTATAGAAATCGATATGATTAATAAAAGGTGAAAGTAAAAGGAAGGAAACTTTGTCTTTTGCTTTGACTTTGGTGAAAGTAAACATTAATAAGTGCCCAGAGAAAGTTCTGTAGAAGAGTCGACGACGACAAAGTGTTGGAAAGAAGAAAAATCTTTTCAGACTTTGTATCACTGAGCTTTTTTAGCATATCGTTGAGTTTTGCATATATACATAAACATGATGATGAAAAACCAAATTTTACTTTTTAATACCAGAAAAGAAAAAGAGCGTGTCAAATCACACTTCAATGTTCAGTGACTCGCTAAAATTTCTAAAAAGGATTTATTTGCTCTTACCTGATCAGAACTTGAGGCTTCAGCTTCATAGCTCATTGCAACAACAGCTAACATTAGATTCAGTAGATAAAAGGATCCGAGGAATATGACCATGACGAAGAATAGGAAGCTCCATGGACCACACGTGGACATCACCTTTAGAAAGAAAGCAAACAAAACAACAAGATAAAAAAAGAACAAATTACAAAAGTGAGTCAGCTAAGTAATTTAGTCAATAAAACTTGACTTTGTCGTCAGTTTGCCACCTATTATACTCAATGCTAACAATATAATGTTAGCAAAATGCAATATAGTGAAAGTTCACACAAACATTACATTACATTCACTCACTTTTTTTTCTCTCTCTCGCTGATGAAAAGATTCTAAGATTGAAGGCAACAAGAGCAAGAAAAAAAGAGTTGAGTGAGTGAATAAGAAAGAAAAGAAAGCAAGAGAGAGAAATGCTTTATTAGCTTTCTTCAAATCGTTGCGTGTCTTGCCAGCTTTTAATGGAATGACCCTATGACATGTACTAACTGAAGAGAGATTTTTTTCTATATATAAAGCTTTTTTTATACATATATACCGGACGTTAAAAAAAATCCAAGAGTTGCCATTGTATTTTCTCAAGAAAGAAAGAATGTTGTAAGTAAAAAATGAACAACCAAAACTCCTTGTTTTCTTTCATATCTACAAAATGTTGGGTTGCCTATATAAGTATTAGTATGTATTTAAGCTCATTACTTAATTCAGTGCTTTCTTCAACAACAACAGTAGGAGTCTCAAAGGTAAATAAAGAAACACTAGACACACTCTATTTGGTTATATGTCGACATTAGAACATTTCAATTTAGTCAATGACTAAAATTAGATTACACTTACAGATTCAAAAAGCATTTCCTCCCTAACAGAGAGATGCCGAGCCTTTGATCTGTGTCGATCTTTTACTACACATTGCCTTTTATTATGTTTAGAAGAGCTAGTTACATTATATAATGCTACCTTTACTTTTTCTATATAAAGAAAACTCACTCGTATAAGTTGTAAATAGGTTAAAAATGCAAAAGTCAATACTCTCTTGGCAGCTACAAATAGTAAACTACTGCTGCGGCGAACTCTTGACTCTCAAAGAAAGAAAGGTTTTTTTTTATGAGAAATGTAAATATTCCAAGATCTGCAAATGAAATCTTGAACAAGAGTGCATTGTGTGTATATGCTTTCTCTCCAAGACTTTCTCTCTACTCTATATGCATACATATCATCTATTGAAAATGATACTATTGGGAGTTTGAAGAGCTCTTAAAATTGTGAACCTTATGTATAGCTGTGAAATGTTTACTACCCATAAATAAATGAATAAATGCAATGATACAGATCTTTTCTATATCATTTTCACAATGCAAAAGAAGAAGTATAATGAAAAAAAACGTATTCTACATATATCAACATACCAAATCATAAATTCTTTCCCAATAGTCTAGAGTGATGAGCTGAAATGTTGTGAGCATCGATTGGAAGAAGTTATCAAAGCTTGTCCAACCATCATCAGGATTATCTCCTATTCCACTCAAGCATACGTATCCTGGTGGGCAAAATCTGCAAAAAAAAAATTTCAAAAAAAAAATCAATTTAACTTTTTTTATATACCACATAAAAACCATTTATTGTGACATGTATAACTAGATTTTCAAACATAAACCACAAAGTTATGTACCACAGCATATGATTTTACCACA
Source organism: Oncopodura yosiiana (assembly GCA_009869805.1). Lineage (NCBI taxonomy): Eukaryota > Metazoa > Arthropoda > Collembola > Entomobryomorpha > Oncopoduridae > Oncopodura > Oncopodura yosiiana. The sequence goes on from VCNE01002272.1 coordinate 4,111, forward strand.
TTGATGATACTGACTACAATTCTGTGGTAAGCTGAGTTGTGTGTACAGGTAAAGAGTTGACCATCTGCTTGCCATCATTATTTCGATGTTATATATATACTATAGAATACTCAAGTCTACTCACTTTACTAACGAGAATAAATGACATTGAATAAACCAGATGTAGAATAGAAAACAACTTTCTCTACTATACTTTTCTAGAGAGAGAGAGCAGCCTTCATTTATTATTACCTTATATATATATACTTTCTCTCTGTCTCTGCAATGCGTTGCGTTCCGTTATTTTACAAACATGTACATAATAATCTATTCTTTCTCTCTAACTCCACTTGAACAAATTGCGACATTTACATCGTAAAATGTAAGCCGAGTGTGTTTATAAAAGTCAATTAATTTGAAAGGACTCTATCTCTAACACAATTAGCTTCTATAATAGGAAAAGCGTATTACATATACAACAAGCTTTTTTTATTCTTCTAATCCTTTACATGATTCATTCAGCTCTCAGTTGAGAAGAGAGATAACTTTGTATAAGATATGTAAGTTCATGTAAACAAATTAACATTTAAAAACTTTGTACATCAAGAAGAAGAACACTACGACATATTTTCTTATATTAACATAGAGAGAGAGAGCCAGAAGAAAGTTGCTTAGAAGAAGGCTATATGGACTTTATAGAGTGAATGTAGGAGTAATACAAAATAGTGAAAGATAGCCTTGTTTCAAACGTAATTGTACTTTCTCTTCTCTTCTCTGGAATGACAACGAGAGCCACACTGCCACAAAATGTACTAATAGCATTAGAGAGATAGATATAAAGAACTAAAGAATGCAACAGGAAGGAACATACTTTCCGTCTCTCTCTCTCTCTTGTAACACGCAAGTAATTTGAAGATATTCCGCAACTCACAAAAAGACATAATAATGGATGGATAGACATAGTCTTTCAGACTCTTCTACCTCAAGCTCTTCTTCTTTTCTATCCCATAGTACTTTTTTGTCCTTAACTCTAAAGCTATTTGTCCTTTTCTATAATGTTACTCTTACTATATAATACCATTTTCATACCAACAGCCAATCATTTTTACTATATGAAAAAAATAGTTTCAACTAGAAAATGTAACACATATATATAGTATACTTATATGCTTACTAGCAAAAGTAAAATGGAAAACTGAAATTGTGAAAGAAGAGGAAAAGAAAAAATTCTAGAAAAAGTATATTATTATTATTGTGTGTATATGTGTATATGTCCTTACATAGTTTCTATTATGTACACAAAAGTATATAATAGAGTAATAATATTTATGCTTAATAGAATCCAAAATGATACATTCATCTTCATATATAAGAGTAGCTACTTAGATAATATAATGTAAGTAGTTCTCTCTCTCTCTCTCTCTATTTCTAATATATTTTATATTCGCTTTACTTCATTTTCAATTCTGTGAGTACACACCATTATACTGCATCACATATCTCAATGTAGCTCACAGGCATTTAGAGTTTTTTCAACGAAAAAAGAAAATTGTACATGCAAAGTAAGTAGAGGAAAAATTCCTCTCTTTCACTTTCTCTTACTGCATTCCATTGCATTTTTAGAATATATATATAGAGTATCTTCTTTTTCTCTTTCCATGTAAGAGGAAAAAGAACGAGAGAAAGCACTTAAAAAAATGCATTTTACAGTAGAGGGAATGAATACAGTTTGCATACGTTAGTATTTCACAAGAGCTGAAAATGAGCACACAGTTTTGTACTTTTTGGCCCACTTTAAATTTTGTTTAAGAAAGTTGATGAAGGAAGCTTCGAAGAGTAAAACTTGTATATTTTCTCTTCTTGATTCACCGAAAAAAACTTTCAACTCAAAAGTTAGTTTGTTGTAGTAATATAAACGACGAAGAAGCACGACAAAATAATACAGGGTAGCTTTTATAAACTCTAAAAAGTACACAACACTATGCTGCTGTCATTAAGTTGGAGAAAGAAAATTAGTAGCTAAATTGAAGGGGAAAGTCAACTTGAACTCTTAAAGATTTGCTAATGAGACGAGAAGCTCTTCTTTTAAAGACTTTACTACATAATATATATTTTCTGTATAGAGTCACAAGATTGCAGAGTGTAGGTATAGAAAAACAAAAGCTGCGTTTTACTTTTTTTGTTGCTTTTAATCATCTACTATTTGATGCGCATTTATATTTCTATTTTTAGAAGAGAGATCAAGAGAGAGAAATTAAATGATAACTCTCTGTGTCGACAATAAAATAATATCAAGCAAATGTGGACTAGAAAATTGTAATTTCTTTAATTCCCTTATGGCTACTAGCAATGCGACAGTAACATATATAAACGACGGACAGGAAAAACAAACATATTTATATACCTACTACTGCTATTACAGACTGTTACAAATTGACTGTGACATGACTACAACACTATAAAACCAGACTGCTTTGATATCTCCTGTAGACAAGTGTAATCTTCTTTCTACAAGGTACAGGTTATGGCTTAATAGACATGATAAATGGAAAATGACTCAAAGTCCAAAGAGAGATTTCATGAGGCAGAGTAAATAGTAGACTCTATATACTTATTTGCAGGACAACTATAAAATTATGCGGGTTTGTGAAAACTTTAATTCATTTCTCTTATTCACACTTTCTCTTGACTGCATTGTTTTATTATTATGACATGAACCAAGTCTCAAAGGATGTATATCTTCTTATATGTATATATACTTATTATGAATTCATCCTTTTAAACTTGTGTGTGAGAGAGAGAAAGTAACGCAATGAAAATGTCATATGTTGAAATCAGTATTCATAACCAATTCCTTTTCGTACAATGAAAACAAAACTACTTAAGAGATTTAGAATAATACGGAAGAAGATATAAAATAGTAGAAGAATCTCTTACACTTCAAAAGACAGAGAGAGAACAAAGTATTTGAAAACAATTTGAATACTTGTCTGGTTACACTAGTACTAAGTCTCTCTTAATATTAGATTAGTCTTTTGTCCTTTAGTGAAAATCACAATGCTTAACTATAAGTAGTAGCTAAAAGTTCTAAGGAAAGGACAAAAGGATTGTGTTTGTTGTAGACAATACAATATGGAAGAATAAATATACCTATATAAGAAGAAAAGAGAGTATAACAGTGGAGCAGATGAAATTTGCATTTATGTACTCATCTTCTCCTTTTATTAGATAAATTAATTAAGACAGATTACGCAAAAGGGACCCTTAGCTCTACAACAATGACTTTGAGAAAGAAAATTGGTCGCAGCATATAATTCAACTTTTACTAAATTAATTTTGATTCACATATATGATATATATATCTCTTCTCTTTAGCTCAAGGTAATGTACTACAGGTTTTTTATACATGTACAGTAATTAAAGACTTTGAGACTCAATTTTAATTAATGTATTGCATTCTGTTTCAATATATGGAACATATAGTAGAACTCATCATTTGATAATCCCTGATAATCACTTGCATCAACATATTACTTACGCAAGTTTCGTTTCACCGCATATCTCGTAATAGTAAAAGCAAAGAGAAAGAGAAAAAATCTGTGTCGCCTTCCTTCCTTTGCTTTCGCTCTCTCTCATTCCTTCATCTACTCCATTAGACAAAAGTCCCTAGTGTAATCTATTATGCCTGCATATGAATTAACTAAACAAACTGCTAAATTTTATCTTACTACTCTACTCTTCTAACTCAACTCAACTCCAGCTTTTTAGCTGAGCTTTGCCTACTTTTCAAACTCAGCTCACCACACCACCAACAACAATGTTAAATCTTAATGAAAATAAATGGTTAAACTCTTTTTCTAGCTCCATGGCATATATACTACAGTATGAAAATGTGTTAGACTTTTACATATATTACATGCATGTGTTTCTCATATGCAACACAAAAATTTGATTAACTTGTAATAGTAATCAAATTTTAGTCGTTCCTCCCTACTGCCTCTAGTAGTGCTTTTCTCTCTACCTATATATTTTACATGTGTCATGTTCTACTGCCATTCCCATTACATTACATTAGTATACGTAACATACTACACTCTAGCACTGCTTTAATGTCACAGTGTTACGAATTACGATAATATATTAGTTCAACATATCCATCTTTCTCTCTCACAGGTATTTATACTTAGCAACGTTTAGAAAAAATGTGAAATTTTGAGTCTGAAACGTATGAATAAAGTAAAATGTGTTTTATGTATCTGCAGTTGTGACACTTTATGGTAGTTTTGTTTTTCTTGTGGCTAACGCTAAAGACCAAACCACACATAGTTCAATAAAAAAAGCTAAACAGACATATAATTCAACATAGCGACAGCCGACAGTAGCAAAAAAAACAAAATGAACACGCAACTTCAACTAAAGAGAAAAAGCTAGCAACAACAACTACCTGCTGCTACTATTTACTTTACTTTACTGCTTAGAGACTTAGAGATATTTGTACGACTATAATATTATTCAGCAGGAATAAGAAAAAGTAGTACTTAGAAGAAAAAAGGTGACATGGTATATATTTTCTTCGTGGTTCGTAGTGCATATATACATATGTATCTCTAATAGTCTAAAATGCTTAAACCTCTGTTTTTTATAATATGGCAGTGTGTGTGCTCTGCAACATCAATCATATTACTACATCGCAGCAATATACCAAGTATGAACTTATTATACACTAAAAGAAAAGTCTTGAGTAAAAGAGTATAGAAGGTAGTAAAGTAAACAATTCAAACCACCTAGCCTGAAATTAGGCAATGAACTAAAAGTAAATTTGGAGTCTCTTTTTGGCTTTATAGAGGTACATCTCCATTTATTACTGAATGTATAAAAAAACTCTCTTACTCTCTTCTTCTCTACTTTCTACAACACTCTTTTTTACATACTTTATGCTAGTATTTTCTTATCATTACCATTATATACTCTTACATTCTATCCTAGTATAGTATATATACATAGAATCTGTATAGAAATATATATAGCTAGAGCAAAAAGTAAAGTGACTAGACTTGACAGTTATGCTTATACATACAAGACATTTTTTTACTCGACGCTTGTTGCTTTCTTTCCCCAGTTTACCCTTTTTCAGACTTTTAGCTTTCGTACAACGGAAAGAGAAACTACTATAGAGAATAGAAGAAAAAACTTTTGCCATTTCTTACCTTGTCCCAGTGTCTAGAACAAATAGAGGAATAACAAATCAGTTTATAGTATATCTACAGAAAAGAATGTTAAAGTTTATTATAACACTATGGAATAGCATACCATTTCCACAAGGTATAGGCTCTTCTGTAGGAAAGTCTTCATCTCTCATTCGCCAATGGTGTGGATCATGTACCCAACTATAGACGAAAAGTAGAGAAAAAAGTTATTTTTTCAGTTAAATATGTGGGAATGTGAGAATATACTATGGTCATGTCATGAATCGTGATAAATATAAAATGTAATGGACGGTTTTAAAACTTTAGTTTTCAGCACTCTGTATACATATACAAAATCACTATAAGCTTATATAGAATGTATTCATTGAGACATTTTCCATTAGTATATAAGGGTTTGTATGACGTATATAAAGTAAGTTTACGTGTACCTAGTCATGCAGCTAATTACACACAGGATATATCAGGGAAATATCAATGAGGCTTTATATACTATTATATTATTCTTCAAAAGAACGAGAACACATTGCAAAATTACAAATGAAGAAAATAGTAACTACATACATACTCTCTTGTTATTCTTCAAGTTTGTACATACATATAGAAAGGAAAAGAGCAAGAGTAACCCAATTTAAAATTTGCGTGTTTTCTTCTTTCGTTTCTTCTGTCCTTTTATGTCCCCTTTTACAAAAGAGCGAAAGCGAGCCTAAGCAACTAATTCAAACTTGTATGTAGTTGTAGTACTAAGGCAAAGAGTTTTCTCTTTTGGAAGTTTTATTAGTCAAATGTACTCAAGCTCACTCAGTCGGTTCAGTTGTAGTAGTAGTATAGTATACTTTAATAGTGGCAGTTACTGTGTGACTATACAACTTAGGCATTTACTATTTGAACACATTACATGTTAGAACACATTAGGAAAACAACAAGACGACTACTGAATGTTATATGTTTTCTAGATTTTCAAGCTACTCACCTAAGTACACTAAAGCTAAGTAAATCAATTTTGCATGTTTTATTCCTTATATGTATGTGTATCCTATAGAGTTTATACATTTATAGTGTTTACAGTGATACAATACAACTTGTGCTTACGTAAGATGTTGTATAGATAAGTATATCTTCTCTCAAGTATTTTTTAATCTAACTATATACAACATAAACTATATACTATAGTGTAGTTTCACTTTTCAGAAAGTCATATTAAAAAAACTAAAAGTATATAAATAGATAAAAAAAGGTAAAAAAGTTTTCTTAAGTGTCCACCTATAATAATTAGCTATAGTAAAGAAAAAAATGTTTGCTTATTTTCTGTATATACATTTTTAAAAACAATAGTTATAGAGGAAGGTATTTTAGGTACATTCCTTGTTGCTTTAAATTGCTCTGGGCTATGACGTAGTCAAAGAATAAACTGTTGCTACTATCGTGTTAGAGTTGTCGGAGAAAATGGGGATTGATCTTTGAACCACACACAGACTACACTATGTATATATAACTTTCACTGCAGTGAATTGAACCGAATGAACCTCAAAAAAAGAAAATTGACTTTTCAATTTGGAAATCTATACTCATACGCCTGTTGCTGGCTGTCCTACATTTGATATTGCATGTACTATATATGTATTTCTACACTATAATAATACAAAATGCATTCTTCTTCTTTTGACGTTCCAATTTTGATATTACATTCATCAAGTATTAATATTATTGCTTCTTATTCAATCATTTTTTAAAAATATTGACAATTTTAAAAACTAAAGTAATATAATAGGACACTAGACTTACCTATACCATAGGTCATCACCAAGTTCACCATCGTCTGGATCAATTGGTGGATTACCACCAACATCTGCAACTCCCCCTTTAATCAGAACACATTTTTGTCGTAGTTTTCCCATATAGACTTCGAGAGCAAAAAGTGCAAAGATCATCAAGCAAAATAAGGTGAGAGCCATGACTTCCAACAGTTGAACTACAGAGCTCAGCAATGCATTTATCATCATACGAAGTCCTACAAAAAAGAGAAAAGGAAGGAAACGTGAGAGAGAGAGAAAAAGAAAAATGAAAGAGAGAAATGTTAGAATGTCATAGAGTCACATGAGAAGAGAGAGAGAAAGTCATGAGACTTATCAAAGTCTCATATTGTTGCAGTTTTTTTTGTTGGCAACATGACAGTTGAAAATTACAGGGGAAGAGAACAAAATCTACACAAACTTTTCATAAATCATGTTGACTTCTTTTTTTTCTTGAGTAGCTTCTATTATAATATGTCTCGCACGTTTTGTTTTGTTAAAATGGAATATTATGTACACTAAACTAAAAAAAACTTACCTGGCAAAATAGAAATGGTTTTGACAGCTCTAAGGACACGAAATGTACGTAATACATCCAAGTTACTACTAGCTTCTATACTATTGTGCTCTCCTTTCGTAAGCATTAGTGTTATGAATCCTGAGGTGACAACTATAAAGTCGAGGATATTCCAACGATTTCTCAGGTATGAGAATTTATTAATAAGAAATCCTTTGGCAATTATTTTGAGTATCATTTCTAACGTGTAAACTCCGAGAAATGCAAATCTAAATGACAGAAAAGAATTATTAAAAATATGTATGTTGACCAATAATAATGTAGAGAAGACACTTACTCTATCTTATCTGTATAATGGTCATATTTAGGAATAAATTTTGAACCATCAGGATTCACTCTATTTTGACCCATTGCAAGAGTAACACAATTAGCTAAAATAGTAAGGATGATTAGTAAATCGAAAAAGCGATGAGTTACAATTGCAATTGCAAATTTTCTTATCCGACTTAAAGGTCCAAATAGAAATAAAGATCTTGTAGCGGAAAACCTAAATACGTAGTGTTTCTTCCATTTCTTCGATATGACGCAAAATGTCTGTAAGGCAAAAATAAGAAACAACATCAATATCATCATAGTCGTTTACAATATAAAAAAGAAACTAAGAAATTGGCTTATGTATATATACTAATATACTATGATAGCGAAAAAGCAAAAGTCAAAGCAAAAGGTAGAAAAAAGTAACAAAACCACCACCAAAATGGTTTTACAACATGTTCATTTATTCATGAGTCTTATGGTTTGTATTACCACCCACCATTTTATGTCTATAGTCTCACTTTGCTGCTCTCTTACTCTCAGTATTCTAAAGAAGAAAAAATCCACCTTCACTTTCTCAAACAGACTCACAAATAAACATCGACCACCATTGAGATAGATGGAAGAGTTACTATACACATTCATAGAGCTTAGCTTAAATTGCACCCTGACTTTCACCTCTTCTCCAATGCAACGTGTTAGTTTGTATTTGAAATCGAAACTCTGTCTACATATACGTTGGTTGTAAAAATTCACAACATAACATCTTTTCCCGTCTCACATTTTTTCCAACGAAGATCAATGCAGTGGAATGGAAACTCAGTGTCAAACATCAAATACATAGAAATAGCCCTAGCATTGATCTCCTATTGCATGAGGTCATCGTCACTGAAGATATATGCTTATGTATACATATACTATACTTTTATCAATAAAAGTTCAGAAGCATTCAATATTGTAGAGCGCTATAGAATTGCTTTTTTTCTTTCATTCTGAATTCTCAAGTGCGTATATAAAGTGCAGCAACATAATGCATTAGCCGCCGGTTTGATAAAAAACTGAAGCCCAAAAAGGAAGTTGTGAGGCGTATAACCGGAAAAAATTGACTAGTCTACTTGAACATTGGGCTTTCGAGCTCTTTTTTCTTATACATAGAATTATTGAATTTTTTTAGTAGAAAAATAACATAGCATGTCTAAGCTAGTTAACAAAATCGACATGAACTCGTGAACTCACCGTCACTTACTCAATCAACAAATGATTTGCTATTTACACACGTTTGCCATCGCATCAATAGAAGAGAAATCTCAGTCTACGTAGCTTTACAATGAAAATACCTATGCATAATAATATAAAGTGCTTGTTGACAACATACATAGATCAATCTGTTATAATGTAGTATGACAAAATAACTACATCTATATAGAAGACGGCGGCGACAGGTGCAAGAAAAAGACTTTCACTTAAATTCTTCTTCAATGCATAAACTCTCAAGATAATCTCGTATGAATATGTTGACAATGACAATTTGACCCAAAAAGTGAAAAGAGTAAAAATGCCGTCCTTGCTATATACTTTATACATATTTTTGTAAACATACAATTTGTTGAGAACTGCAGACACCTCACTAAAATTGTCCGCAAGTGGGCTAACACGTTGCAGATAATCGTCTGTCATGATAAACTGAAGGTTGGAAAAGTTACATAATATAAGTGTAAAAGCAGGTTACAATGAATACCAATGAGATAAAGTTGTTGGGTAGGTTCTGTTCTCTCTGGAATATGTATATCAACACACAACATAGAGAAGCAAGGTTATGTTTACTTACTTATATTTACCACAAAAACATATTATATAAAACCTACATGGTGTCTCGCGTCTGTCATTGTTTATGCCAACAAACTAGTGTCATTTGCTTGAGCTCCATGTGTGAACTGTGTGTTAGAGAGAGAGAGAGAGCAACACCGTTTGAATAAAACAGTATGTGAAAAACGCTTTTGGACTACATGTGGTGAATTTAAAGTAAGCAGCTTTCTCTCTTCTCTCCATAGTAAAAAGAAGGTGAAAGTGATGATGTTGCAAAATCCACATCAAGGTTTGGTTTGTACAATATTATGTAATAAGAACTAAAAAATTTTGTCGCAACTTTTCATATATGACTCAAGAGAAGAGTTACAAACTGGATATTAATTAGATTACCTACTAAAGCATCATAACGAGATCATTAGTGAGTAAATATGATGTTTTTAGTCTTCTGACCCAGAGGCTCTGTTTCAATTTTTGCGACATCATTTCTCTCCCTCTCTGCAAGGATTTTTTTTGCATTGTGCAACAAATACTGAAGGACAATATATATTTCTCTCTTTCTCTTTAAAATGCTAAACTTGTTCAGCATAAAAGATAGAAATTTTCTCTATGTTAGAGAGAAGAAATTTGGAAAAATGTCGAGAACAAGGAAAATAGACAGTAAATTGGATACGCCTGTTGTTCCATTTCTCTCTCTCTCTCTCTCTGTAGTTTTACTAATGCAATAGAAGGAAATGGGAAGTAAAATACGTTGAGCAGTTGATAACACTATAGACTACATTGAAATTGTGTAGTACCTTGAGCAGTAGTAGTAAATGCGACAGCTTAAAACGAATGCTGTGAGGAGACTGAAAAAGCCTAAGAATTTAGAGTTGTCAATCAATGACAAAAGACAAGCGCATGTTTCACATCTGTAATGGAAACAACACGTATGCTAAACTAACTAAACGACTATACAGCAAAATATACTGCATATACTCGTCTACAATACATTATTATAAAGACGACGTTTTAGAACTCACAATGAGGTCACGTTCAGTGACATTCTATGTTTTCTTCATATCAAAAATATCAACGATTGCTTTTTCCGTCAGTTTGACTTTGCAGAATGTTGACAATTTGATTTAGAATTTTGGGCGTGTTATATTAGTATGCAGATACTCTATGTAATATTTTGATGATCTAAAGTCGATATTACTTTCTCGTTACTACGTCTAATACATACCTGCTACTACATATATAGTTGCATGATTAGCTAAACACATTACTAAAATGGGCTGCTCTATATGATACTCTGATGTATTCACATAACAGAAAATTGTATGACGACTAGCCCAAAATTTCATTTCTCTTCTCTACTCTTCAGAGATGATCATAAGAATGATGATGGAAAGTCATGTTCACTAATCTCTAGGGAATTAATTATTCCATAAGAATCCCATTAGGATTGCATTTTGCTTCTCAACTAATGTAATGTAGTACGTCAAGAGTTATAATATATAAGAGTAGTAGATATACTACATGAATGGCTTTAGTTTCTAAAGTCTCTCTGAGTGAGTAACATTATGTTATGATATTAGCCATGTATGTAATATCTAATGTACACAGTGTAATCGTAATGCGCAATACAACGAGTAATACTAGTACAAGAGTAACAGAAAGTCAAGTCACTAACTACACTTGAGTTTACAGAAGACCATTGCTGATTTTATATATCATCAAAATTGCAGTGCTCAAATGTTAGTGAATGAGAGTAGACAGCCTATGAAACCGTTCTAGTATGAATTACGATATGATTACTTCTTACAGTTGAGTCTCCCACTTTCTCTAACTTGGTCTTGAGAAAGTAAAGTGAAAGTAACAGTTAAGAGTTAACGTTGTACTATTCTAGAATTATAACTCTATATATATACTACTGAAGCAATAAGGGTTTATGACTCAATGCAATAAATACCATTCCTTTCTAAAAACTTTACACACTTTTCTTTGAGCTAGCTAGAGTTGCTTATTATTTTGTTGTGTAAAATATTTTGGAAAGTATTATTAAAATTTGAGTTGACAGTTGAATTTATCAGATCTAAACAATTGTTTTGCTATATGATGACAGACACGGCATAGAAAGTGATTGCGTAAATATTCAACAGTTTCTTTTCCCTTGAGCTTTCTACATTTTGAATGAGCTACATAGAATATACAGAGAAAATGTTGTTTATCGTATAAACAGCATTATGTAATAATCAGAGTGGACGTACTCTCCCCTCTGAAAGTGTATAAAAGTTTATGTATTTTCTACCATCAAATATCAATGCAAATGTCAAAAATAGCTCATATCAATATCTAAAGCGGATAACACAGGTAAACGCTCTAAAAGTTTTCAAGTAGAGCTTAAAAGCCCTTAGAAGCTTGAGAACAATTGTTAAATCCTCGAAAAAAGTTTATATTGACTCTTTTCCATCTAATGCTTCTTCTTCCTCTTCCTCAACTATTCTTTCCTTTGCGTCACATCAGAGAGGAGTAGTAGAGGTATAAAGTATTACAACAGTGAAAAGAGCTCCAACAAAAGAGAATACGTAACTTTTATTGTATTGTGTGTGTACCTTTCTCTTATATATATATACAATGTTAGCTACTTTTATTCTTATACCCAGAAGAACTACCACTACTAAAGAATTTCACAATGCAAACCATCAGAATGTTTGCTTTCTTCTACTATTATAGTACTCCTTTTAGTTTGAAAAATAAAGCAACAATAGAGTGAATCGGCCGCAAAACGCGAATAAAAAAGCAAAGCTGTAAAATACGTACGCTAACTACTTTCTATGTAGAAAAGAGATTCTTGTTATATATAGTGAATATATAAAATACTCAAGAAATTTTCTAACATACAACAATCTGCTTCTATATACAACTTTTCAGTTCTTCTTTTTTGCCCAAATATTGCACATTATATTTCTTTTATGACACTTAAAGTTCGTCATCATCCAACTATCCAATTCTCTTTCCGTTTTCTACCACCAGTATTAGAAAGATGAAAAAAAGAGAAATGCAGTTTGATGACTACAAGACTTTCTACTAGTTTTCTACTTTAAACCACTTTAGTTCACTTTTGCTCAACTTTGAAAAAGTGAAAGTTCTGAGCTATACAGCGGATAAAAAAGAGATTCTGCTGCTGGTGGTCTAAAGCAAAAAAATCCTTTCTATATGTATCTATGCTGGTACTGACAAACTTACAAACACTCTGCATCTCTATCCACGATTTTCTCAAAATGCTTCCTTTTCTTATTCACCAGTTGTCTCACTCTTTCTCTTTTAGTATCAGCATATCATCCTCAACCAGACACGTGCTCAAATCTTTCCTAAGTACATTTTCTTCTTTCTCAAATAGAAGAGTTGGTAGCTAGAAGCTAGAAAAGATATTGCGGAAATGTTTTGCATACTTACAAAGAATGTGCTAATAATAACAATGCGGCTTTCAAAAGAGCTTCTCATCTCTTGTCCCACTTTGAGAGAGAGAGAAAACAGGGAGTTAACTTAGCCTTTGTACTTTTCTTTTAAAGTTATGAAAATGTGTAAATTGGCCAGAAAACGTCAACGCATGTTTTTTATATACACAAATTTATATAAACCTTATTATATGTGTGATTTGGCTGCAATTTTTTGCACGAGCAAATGCAACAATTTGCTAAATACTTTCCGTTTGTCCAACCTCTGTAAAATCCTATACATTTCTTATATTTATTGCAGAGCATACATGTACCTCAGAATTAAAGTTCTCATCACTTAACTCCAATTTACAACGATTACATAACTAACCACAGCTGTTATAGTAAATATCAAAAGGTACTATTAGTTTAAAAGTAGAGACACGCTATAAACAGTTCTTTTGAGTGGCTTACAAGACTGTACATATATATGTATAAGCTCTTTTAGTATTGTTTCTATGTTGTTAGGACATGAAAAAACTATAATAACTTAAGCCATTACATAGGAAACCTACATTCAACTCTCTTTTTCTCTCTAAGTAGTCAGCTTGTCAATTGATACATATCTCCATTTCAGTTGTAGTCCAATTGTGAGACGAGTTAAAAATTAATAGTGGCTAAGCTGCTGCCATAGACGATTACATTCGACCTTTAGGAAAAAGAGTAAAAGTAGTATAGTTGTTGTTTGTACTATTGTTAGAACAATAGTAGTTGTTCCCACTTTCTTTCTGACCAGTGGAGTTTTGTCCGCTAGACTATGACGACAAATGACTACGTCAAAAGGCAGAATGACTGTATGTACTACATACATAGACTTTAAGTTTATTACTATTGCCTATGCTGTTTCATGTCAGATTATAGAGTCTCTCAGCTTGGTGTACACTAATGGATTAGCAACCTGCAAGAGTTTGTCAGAATATTCACATCTCAAATGTTGGAAATATCAATATCATCATACTTTCTCTATTGTAAGAAAATGCTATGAAAAAGCCGCCTAGCTGAAACCACAGCGTATATTATATTTGTCGAAGGCATTGCTTCCGTCGATTTTTTTGTCTCTTCTCGTTATGATTACAAAGTATATACTTAGTTAGTTGCTATACAACTTAGAAAAAAACTGTATTATATATTATGTTCCCTGTAATGGGAGCAATGGTGTAGAATTAAGTCTAGAGAGAAAGAAAGAGAACTAACAAAGCAACTAAGCAAAAAAGGGAGTGCCAATGGAAGAAAAAGAATCGATAAGTACATACAAGCTGAATGCATTGCACAGAGAGAGAGAGAGTGCATGCATTGTAGAATTATAAAAGGAACTTTTCCTCTCATGAAGGAAAATAATACGAGAAGAATAATATATAAAAGCAACAGCATATTATATTGAAACACCGACCGACTGTAGTACTAAAGTACAAAAGTGCAGAATGTAAAGATATAATTTCAAAACTAACACAAAAGTTTAATTTGCTCACATGTACAAGTTCAGTTCACTGAATAAGGTACTTTCGTATAGAAAATGAGGAGCTTCATTTTAAAGAGGTGTATGAAGAATATTTGCAAATTCTTAGGAAAGAAACACATGACAAGTCCAGGCTACATGTAAAATCTTAAATAGAAGACCTCACGGCGTTTTTGCAACAAGACGAGAAAAGTCTAGAGAACAAAGTGTCAGTATGTTAGTCAGTTAGGTAGTAAAAAAATCCATTGACTTTTTTCTTTGCCGGAGACTGTCACTCAAATTATTAGACGACATGCAGGGAGAGGAGAAGGAATGAGAATAAAAAAAAATCATGTACTCTTTTTAGAAGAGACTATATACAAAAGTAGTCCAAGCTTATATAGATATATGTGTACTTGTAGCAGCTACATATTTGATGAAGTGAAATATAGTGGAATACGCTTCTTGTCTCAAGTGTGTGTCTATAAGAAAATTGTTTTACTCGTTTTACACAGCTGACAACGGCAATAGCATTATTCACTTCACCTACTACTTATATATACATATAGTTCACTTCACTTTTCTTTCTGTAAAGCGTGAGAATAAAGCTTTGAGAATACACTGAACACCAACGCAATAAAAATCCAGCTAGATTGAAAGAGACATAGTGAGAGAATTTTTTTGAGCAAATTGAAACAACGTTTTGTCTCTCTTTGTCAATCACACGAAAAAGAAGTATAAAGTGTCACTCACTCTCAGCTGCCAATCAACCACTCAATAAATAAAAAAATTCCATTAGTGAATTTCAATTTAGTTTTGGAACGTGAGACTTTGAGCCAGGGAAAGTTCTTATTAGACCAACAATATATTTTGGTGATTTAAATAGCTTTCACTAATTCAATTATGGATTAATTCTGTCTAAGCTTTTTTTTCTCATGCTAACCATTAATAATTTTTTGTGTGGTGTCTCATTTCGACTAAAATTGAATAGGATAAAAAATTCCTTGTAGAGTATATATATATGAATTGTGAATGTAAAAAGCTTTTCACATAAACCACTTAAAATACTTAAAGAGAAAGCAAACATATATTCAATTTCCTTATATAAAAGTCAACCATTCAGCAATGGACTAAATCTAATAGAGAAAAAGTTCCTCTTGAGAAAAAGCTTAGTATAGTAATCCACTTGAGAGAAACTGATGGATCCTACTCTTGACTGTTTAAGCTGAACAAATCTCTGCTAATGTCTTCTTTTTTTAACAGCATCTTCTACTCTAGACTTTTAACTTGTTACACAGCATTACAAAAATGATGTAGAGAGTAGGTATAGGAATGTTAATGCTGAAAATATTTTAACCTTTTAAAAAAAATAGGTGTGAGCTATTAGCCTTTTTCTTAATACTTTAGGGAATTTACAAATATGTAAAAGTACACACTCTTTTCTTTTAAATGGCTAAAGTTTTTTCTCTACTTTTACCTTTATGTTTTTTAAATGTACTTGGGCGTGGAAAAAGTGACAACAAACTCTCAAGTAGTCAAGTGAGAGAGAAAGAGAGAGTGCAATAGTTTGTTTCTTTTTTCAAGCTAGACTAGAAAATATACTACTAATGGGAGCAATAATTCAACATGCCACTAACTTCAGGTATGGGGTCTCTTTTTTGTACTTTTTTCTCTTTTGCAAAACACTACATATGTACATGTATGTAAGTATGCTTGTAACAATGAGTATATAAAAATTCATCCAAGTTTACAAAACTGACCAGCCTACATATATAGAGAAACTTGTTACTATTTGTTATAAGAGAAAAAATCAAGTGACACAAGATGAATGGAAGTGAAATGGCTCTGTTTACACTTGAAGAGAAAGAAGGAAAATAGAGAAGAAAATGTTGATTGATCCGTTTACCTAAAAAGTAGTCATTGTCCACCACGCCTTCAACTCTCTCTCTCTCTCTAACGCTAACGCTAACAGTTAATATTATAAAAGCTTATGTTAAGCAGCCTAAGAAGAAAATTACGACTAAACTATATATATCATGAGGACGCGAGAAAGTGGAAGTAGTATAACTAGAGGGAAAGTAGCTAAAAGGTATAATAAAATGATAATTTATGTGAATAATAAAACGCTATTTATCTCCCAACATAATGTAGCTTAGTACAACTCTAGTAGAAAGCAATCTTGTATATGGGAAAGAAATAAACTATTATTACGTGAGATGTTATATTTAGCTAAAATATCTCTCTTGACTCACTCACTACTTCACTTTCCTTTCTCATATTACATGTGTTCTCTTCTTCTTCTGCCTTCTCACTTTCTCAAGTGGTTTAATATATATAGTATATACAATTCTCTAGCATCATTTCCCTACCATTTTCTCTTCTCTATATATTTCCTTATATATATATACTAGTGTACCTGATGTCCTGTCTTAACACATTACTTTACTTGTATATATATCTTCTATATGTGTGCCAAAACTATATACATTGCAAAAAAGAATTGACATAGCGAAAAAACTTTGAAAAAATATGTGGGATACAACTGAGTAAGTAGTATACATATCGCTATGAACATTACAAAAGACAGAAAAACGACAAGCCAAGGGACTTACTCACGCCCATTACTATGTACACACAACACAACATTTACATTGCTTGCATGTTACTAGTAACATACTAGTATTACCATATTTTATTGCTTGGAGTACTCAAATGCTCACATTGCATAACTATCTCTGTGTATATTTTTCAGGTTGAGTTTATTTGAGTCACAACAAAACGCTCTCTCTCTCTTATATACCTCACCGCTCTCACCTCACCTTACAAAATACTCAAGCAATGAATCTACTACATAGAGAAAGTTAATGCTAACAAAATAGAGTCCACAGTAGTAACAGAAAAGGAAGATATCGATTTTGACATGGGAAAATATAGTTTGTGTAGTGAAGAAGGTGAGACCTCCATAAAATGTATACATAGCACAACAACATATAGAGAGAGTCTAATATGGATTCAGGTACACATTTGTAGTTGTACAGGACAGGTAAAGGTGTCTAAAAGTGTTGTGTAGTTAGCACCATATATACTACTAGACTATACCACCACAGAGTAAAGATTCTTCACATGTATGAAAACATGTGTACTATACAACCTATAGAGGAATGAGCAAGAGTGAAAGTTGCTTTTCATTTTTGATGTGATGTGATGCTAGAAAGTTACTACTGTGTTACTGCCACTGTTATATTCCTTCTCCTTTCAATTCTAACCTTTAAGCCTAGCTTTCTTTTTGCTTAGAGAAAGAGAGAAAGAGTTGTTGACTACGTGTAATTTTCAAATCCGTTCCTTCTTCTCAGGTAATCTGAGTGAAATGAGAAAGACGTTGAGGTTCGTTCACACCAGACTATATTGTAAGAATACACAAGTATTATGGATTTGACACAGACAATAGCACTAACACACGTAAGGCTAAGAAGGAAAAAGTGTTGAGAGTGTTGAGTGAAATACTACATGCACAAGTATGAAAAAGATAGGAGAGAAATGCTTGCTGCTCTATTATTAAAGAGTATTGTAGAGAGAGAGAATAGTCAGAGATACACTAGTACAATATATATATATAAAGGTTGAAGAAGAGAAGTGACTAAAGAAATTTTCTTGGCTAAAGTCTCTCACTCTCTTACATACATATCTTCAAGTGTATCTAAAGCAGCACGTTGAACGAGAAGTGTAAGTAAAGTATAAAAGTACAAGATAAGTATAGATGAAACGATGA
>VCNE01002274.1:0-14680 GCA_009869805.1 Oncopodura yosiiana
ATTATTTAAGGCACAGTTGTTTGCTTTAACTGGAGTTCATCCAATGAGACAGAAGGTAATAGTTTAATGAACTGCATTAATTAATGAGGATCAAGTTTTTATAACTGATTTGCAATTGTTTTATGTAGATTATGGTTAAAGGAAAAACACTGGGAGATGAATCTTGGGATAATTTTCCAATTGCTGAAGGAATGATGGTGTTACTTATGGGATCTAAAGAAGAAGATATTGTTACTGCTCCAGTTGAGAAAACAAAGTTTGTTGAAGATATGAATGAAGGTGAAATGGCTGCTGCTGTAAGTGTATTTTTAAATGAAGATTCTATTGTAATGTAACTTCTGATTATTATTATTTTACTTTTTAATTTATTTGTATTAGCTTGACATGCCATTAGGACTATCAAATTTAGGCAACACATGCTACCTTAATGCAACAGTCCAATGTTTAAAAACTGTCCCAGCTTTGACTGAAGCTTTAAAAGGATTTTCTGGACAAGTGACATCAGATGATACAAGTTCAGCAGTGACAGCTGCACTGAAAACTGTTTATAGTACGATGGATAAAGGAGTATTCTTACCTCCTGTCATTCTGTTGCATACAGTGCATGCAGCAATTCCTCAATTTGCTACAAGAAGTGAAGAGTCTGGTACTTGGCAGCAACAAGATGCAAATGAGTAAGAATAAAAAGAAAAGTCAATGACGTTTTGTCAAATGAAACTCATACATTTTCTTTCTTTCTTTTTTTAGATGCTGGACTGAACTTACTAGACTACTACAACAAAAACTTCCACCTACTATGAATGCTAAAAAATATCAATCAGTTATGGATCAATATTTTGGAGGCAGATTAGCTATCGAATGGAAATGTGATGAGTCCGAAGAAGAGCCACCTTCTAATACTGTTGAAAATTTTCTTCAACTTAGTTGTTTTATTACAACAGAAGTTAAGTACATGTAAGTGTTTATATTATTAAAAAAGAACCAAACGATAGTAATAATAATCAAATGAAAAATGATTGTCCTTTATTATAGGCATTCTGGACTACGTAGTAAATTGATTGAAAAAGTAACCAAGAATTCTCCAACTCTTGGAAAAGATGCAACTTATACTAAAACATCAAAAATTGATCGGCTTCCAGCCTTTTTGTCTGTTCAAATGGTTCGATTCTTCTACAAAGAAAAAGAAAGAGTTAATGCAAAAATTATGAAGGATGTCAAATTCCCATTACAATTTGATGCATATGACTTGTGCACAAAAGAGCTTCAAGGTAATAAATAAGAAAAGTAACCAAGAATTCTCCAACTCTTGGAAAAGATGCAACTTATACTAAAACATCAAAAATTGATCGGCTTCCAGCCTTTTTGTCTGTTCAAATGGTTCGATTCTTCTATAAAGAAAAAGAAAGAGTTAATGCAAAAATTATGAAGGATGTCAAATTCCCATTACAATTTGATGCATATGACTTGTGCACAAAAGAGCTTCAAGGTAATAAACAAGAAATTGATTATATATATTTTGTTACTAATTTTTAATTGTTATTATACAGATAAATTACTACCTATGAGAACCAAATTTAAAGAATTGGAAGATGCTGAAAGTGAATCTAAATTGACCAATAGAAAAAAAGATGATTTAGAAGCTGCTGCTGGTTCTAGTAAGAAGACAACTATTGAAAAAAAGAATGCTGTTAGTGTTCCATATCATTTTGAAGATGATATTGGATCAAATAATTCTGGTTATTATGAATTACAAGCTGTACTAACTCATAAAGGACGTACTTCATCTTCTGGCCATTATGTGGCATGGGTTAAACATAAGGCTGATGTATGGTTTATGTGTGATGACGACAAAGTTACTGCCGTCGATTCTGAAAGTATCCTTAAATTATCTGGTGGTGGTGATTGGCATTGTGCTTATGTTTTATTATATGGTCCACGTGTTTTGGAATTACCAGAAGGTTCTCCACTACCACCTCCAGTTTTTTATGAAAATCCTGCACCAGTAGCAGCAAATGTAGAAACAACAAAATCAGAGTCTGAAAATATGGAGACATAAGAACCAGAAGAACTTTGTCTAATTACGTACACAAAATAATGCCTTTGTGATCCTTTGATTGTTATTATTATTGGATGGAAGAAAGAAAAAAAAACTTGAAAAAATGTAGTATATATATATTTGCTCATTCTTATAATTTCTAAAACAAAAATAATTAATTTCTCTCTCTAACTGTATCCTCAGTTTTTGTATAATATTGTGTATGGTTACAAATTGAAAAATGTGTACTACTATTAATACTATAAGAATAAAGACTATATATACTAACTTCTAAATATTTTCATCATTTCATTTATTCTTTTGATAACAAATTACATGCATAACTTTTACTATATAAGATATTCTACTGTACAATATTTGATAGCATTGTTGATTTTATTCTGTCTTAGGGATTTGATACACTGGATTGTCTGGATCTTTGGTTGTACCTTCTAGTAAAGCTTTTTGTTGCATAGCATATCTAAGTTGATCATATTCAAATCTTGTTAATGAGTACTGATATCTACAATGTATCCAGTAGCCTAAAGTAATGCCAATATATGACCAAAATCCAGCTTTATACGCCGATCTCACTTTACTTGTGAAAGCAAAGTAAACAATCCCCGAACCAATTCCACCAGTTATTCCATAAAGAAAACTATTTCTGAAGCAAGGAATTTCACCAACATTTCTTCCAAGTATTACTAGTTTATTTCTGTCATTTTCTTCAATCTCTACTAAAGGTTCGTCAGTAAGTTTGTTAGACATATCTGCAAAAATTTAAGTAAGTAAAAACAAAATGTTTTTTTAATTGTTTGTACTCAACTTGAAATTATTATAATTTTACATCGGTCTACAACTTGCCTATTAGTCAATTGTCCTCATGCACAAAAAATAATATACAAATTAACACTAGAACTTTAAAATATTTTATTAACTTTTCTAGAAATCGTGTTGAGTTGAATGAAAGTGAAAATAACTTTCTCTTTCAGAATATGAAACTCGCGCGGTTTGTAACAAGAGAAAGTTATTCGTGTGAGTTGGCATCTTTTTATCTGCAGAAAGAAGAGACAATTTTGATATCTAGTCACAGTAAAAAAATTATATTTTTGGTAATATTTTGGTAAAACAATAACAAATATTAAACGACAAATGAAACAAGATATATTATTTTCAAATATAACTCAACCTTTTTCAGCAATTTTGCTTTTTTAGTGCTGCTTCATTGCTCTTTTACTGCTAGGTTGCTTTCTCCATTTTCAAAGAGTGGTCATGAAGTTATGTAATACTCCAGTGATTTTTATTTTATTTTTTGGAATTTATCATACACTTGCTTTTCCTCTTACAAGCAATTATTATCAAAATAGAAGGTTTGCTTTTTTTTGCTTTAAAGAATTATGAATTTATGATTTTTATTGGTCTAATTAATCTTTTTGCTTGCTTCTACTAGAAGTTGGAAATTTCGCTTTTGCTACATCCGCTGGATTATTAGTTATATTAGTAATATTAGTTGCTGTATGCTTGAATTGTTGTCCAAAGGTTAGTTTATTATCCTTGACTTTAGATGCTTTACATAATCTAATTATTCTAATTGCCACATATCTTTGAGACAGACTGAAAATAAGAGACCTGAGAATGTTGAAGGTATGCCAATGGGTCAAATTGAATCAGAAGAGCAAGGCCAAATAGTATTTGAACCACTTCCAACAATTACGCTTCCAAAAGTCAACAACAATAATAATATCAAGATTAATATTATCCCGGAATCTTCTTCCTCTTTACCCAATCCAATCGAGTCAATTATCAATCGTGCATATGGTCTTGCTGGTATACTTAAATAATAATAATTTTAAAAATAGAAGCTATTTATGTAAAAATCTTGAATCATATTATTTGTTTACAGTAACTCCAATTCCAAAAGTTACAATTAAAATTACTGAGCCAACTCCTCTTCCAATAAATCAAGCAACTCCAACAATTGTTAAACCTAGGAAGAAACAAACTCCAGAATCTGTGTCACGAGAAATTCTCCCACAAGGCAATTCTTCTGTTAAATTGTTATCTCAAACAAAATCAACTCCAGTATCTACAGTTATTACACCAGCATCAACTACTTTACGTGATATTTCAAAAGATCTTTTTGGTTCAGAGGATGAAATGTCTGAGGGAACAACAATAACTCCAAACAATCAGAAGGTTTGTTAAACTGAATTTATGCATTCTGTACATTTTTCTTAAATTAATATACTTTGTTATATAGGAATTTAATACGGGCTCTGCACGCTCAACTTCAGATAATTTATCAAAAATCTATCAAGAAGGACAGAAAAATACTCCACAAACTTATAACACGAGAAAAAGTACTAATGATACTTTTGGTCATGAAGGAGATATATCACAATTCCAATCTGAAGCTTCAAACATTTTTGAAAATTCGGCTAGTGTAATTGCTGCTAAAAATGCTAATAAACAGCAACAAGATAATGATACATTTTGGGGACGTGAAGTAACAAAAGGATCAATTGTTGAAA
This sequence comes from Oncopodura yosiiana, assembly GCA_009869805.1. Lineage (NCBI taxonomy): Eukaryota > Metazoa > Arthropoda > Collembola > Entomobryomorpha > Oncopoduridae > Oncopodura > Oncopodura yosiiana. The sequence goes on from VCNE01002274.1 coordinate 4,567, forward strand.
CTCTTGAAAATACACAAGAGAAATTTTTCAAAGAATTAGAAGAAGAGGGAGAAGAAGAAACTTCTATACATTCACCATTTAATACTACAGTTGTTTCTAATAATACTACTACTAATTCTTATGTAAAGTTTCTTGAAGAAACAAAATAGTTTAGATGAAAAAAAAGTATTTTTTTTGTGGTTAATAGATTATAAGAAGCATATATAATATTTAAAATTGCATCTAGTGAAACTTTTGAAATAAAAATAAATTTGTATGTGTGTACAGGATAATTTCACTTCATTTTATTTTCATAAAATTTTGACTTTGAAGTATAGTACAGTGTTCAGTCACAAAATGAAAAAAGAGCGGACATAGCCTTTTTTTAGTAGTGTAGTTTTTTTATCGGTTAACTGTTAATCTCACCTTTTGTATTAAATAGAAAACAATATAATAATATATTTACAAGTTGTTACAATAAAGTTGTAGTAGTAGAATACATATTACAATTATTTTCGGGTAATGAAATCTTTCTCTTTATTTGCGTTATTTTTCTTTGTTGAGAGTGAGAATGAGTGAGATAATGGACTAGAAGTGTATTGTGGTATATATGTAGTTTTTTTAGTAGTTTTATATTCTTTTTTATTCGGTGGAGGAGGAGGAAGACACAACCGAGTATATTTTTAAGCAATGTTGACCCTTTTAATTCTTTTTGATGTCTCCTGTATAATATATGTTTTTGGCATTTATTGTCATCTAGCTACGTACTAAGCTTTGCTCTTTTATTTATTTCTTTCTTATTATTATTATTATTACTTATCAATTTAGATTCTAAATCATTATATCTATCTACTTCTCTACCTCTCTACAGAATTTCAATAGTCTATATTGTATAATATAATAATACATTCTAAAAGTAACAGTTCTTCTCTGAGAGTAATTTAATTGATTTATACAATACAATAAACTAACAACAATGATAATTAATAATAATAATTGAAATGATAGCGTGAATTTTTGTTGTTTGTGGTAAACTCATCAAGAATCTCTTTTTTTTAAAAATCATTCTCTTGAAGATATTGGAAGGTAGTAGTACGTAATAATAAATATATTATTACTACTTTGACACGATCATATTCAGATATTTGACTTGACTGGACCTATAAATAACAGACACAAAATTCATAAAATGTTTCATAGTAATATAAAATCTATTATTAGACTAACCATTGTGAAGAAACTTGAAAGAATTTGACACTTGGCCACTCTACTCCGTCTACGCACACTATAAAATAAAAATAGAGAATATTAGAATGTGAGCTTAAAATATAACATATAAACAAAACTTACATTTTATTGGACATTTATTGGCAAGACATACTGTGGAAATGATATATAAATAAAAAAATTAGTTTCAATTTTAATTACATTAATCAAGTTACTGGATAAATAATTACCTAATCGAGAAATCCCATCTGTACTGAGATTCTTTGTATCCAATTCCCTCTCCTTCTTCTTTCCTAATCTCATAACTGTAATACAAGAAAGATGAAATTATTAGTATTTATTATAGTTTTTAAATTCATAGTGCATACTTTTTTGTTTCTTGTGCTCCTTGAGAATATATGAAACAGCCAGAGCATTATCGTGTGTACGCTGAATAATGAGTGTACGGAAGAAAGCTTTAATAGATGATTTGACAGTGCCTTTCCAGTAATCAACCTGAAGTTCTAATGGTTCTTCATTATTACGTGGGGAATGTGGTGGTGACGGTGGAGATGAAGATAAATCAGCTCCTAATTCTGTTGGTTGTTGATTTCCTTCTCCGCCTAGTGGCATTACAGAAAATCCTGCACCTCCAGCACTCAGTCTCACATCATTAATAAAAGGAACAAAAACTTGAGATGACTCATCATTCTCTTTGTATGTAATCATCGCTTCCTACAAATAAGAATTAAGGATGATTTTTATTTAAGGTTAATATCTATTTAAAACAACATAGGATTTCACAAAAACTTACTGCAATTGGTAAATGGACGATGTTTCGCTTCTCTATGGCGCTATTTATATAAGAAATGATTCGTACTGCCATTTCCTCGACATCAGTCCTTTCATTAACATCACTAAAATTTTGATTGTATTGAGGATCACTGTTACATAACATACGCCATAGAGGACTGCCAGTAGTAAAAGGAACGAAAATGAACGAAAAATATGTTTGCCATTCATGTGGCCGAGAAGATAATTGTGTTACATAATCTGTACAAAATTATTAAATTAAAATATTAGAGACATATTGAATTTTTTTGAATTGAAAACATAAATGAAACTTACTTTTTGTAATACCAGATAATAGAGACTCACTTCCAAGTACAACAATACATAATGGAGGTGGTGCTTTGGCATTCTATATAATAAATAGAAGATTATAATAAGTACACAAAAACAAAATTGCATGTTGTACATATATATCTCTGAGTATGTGCTTACATTATTGCAAAATTTTTGCACTTTTCCAACAATATGAGCTAATGCAACACGAGCATCAGCTTCCGATTCAATTCCTAATAGTCTACTAACTCCACATTTAACCATAGCAGAAAAAATTCCTGCTCCAGCTGGTCCTTCCATTGAAACAAATACGACTCTATCAGGAAATCCATCGTCAGGTGGTAACACTTTAAGTAACTAGTAAAATATTTATAAAGTTAAAACTAAATATTTAAAATATATAAATTAATTCTAAAACTCACTTGATCTGAAATAGTTCCTACAGATGAAGTTGTTGAGGTTGTGGTAGTTGTAGAAATTAATGTAACAGGAGTTGACAGTGTAACACAAGGAGAAATTCCAGAGGGTGACTTGGTAGAAATTTGATTAGGTGATTCTCCTTGATCTCCTTCTGTCCAAGAATCTGAACCTTCTTTCTCATCAGATGTCAGAGTACTTTTTTCTGGGATTGTATCTGTTATATATATATAAAATATAAAAGTCATTAGCAAGTATTCTATAAATAACATTATTATTCATAATTCAATTACATTGTTGGACTAAAGATCTTGAAGAAGCAAAGAATGGAGGAAGTGCTGGTTTCTGAAAAGAAGCTACAGATAATGTATCTGCATCCTCTGGTTCACTATCAGATAATCCTCCAAGTTCATGTAGTTCATCAAATAACTCATCAAGTCCAATATCAACAGGAACTTGACCACCACTTTTTGCTTCACTCCTATTGCCTTCTTCAGTTTGTTTGAATTTCCTCAGCAGATTGACAATTTTTTGTTTTAAATTCTGCATTATTTTATTATACACAACAACACAACATTAAAAAATCAGAACTCTTTTTTAGAGTAGTAGAAAAAATTATATCAAATTCTAAATACCCTATTATGTGGTAGAGCTTTGGTATTTTTACGTAGAATGACATCGTCATTGTCACCAGGTGGAGAATCACTGGAATGAGATGAAAAATCATCCTCATCATCTGAAAAGTCATGAGATGGTCCTCGCCCTTTGCCTGTAGTAGTTTCCGCATTGAGTGGAGAAGATAACTGACGTCGTAACCCAGAAGCTTTTTTTAGAGGTGAAAAGAGACAGCAGAGAGAAAGACCGGTGCAGAGAGTAGATAGAAAGAAGGGGGTGAAAGTGTGAAGGGATACGTTATACATCCGTGTGAAATTGTGAGTGTTAGTAGTAGAGAAGTAGTAGATATATATATAGAGAGTGTGTTAGAAATTGAGAGAAAACGAGAGAAATAAAGAAATTAAGAATATAGAATACATATACATATATATATATATATCGAGAAAGTCAGTCAGAGGCTTTCAAAAATTCATTTATGGCTTCAGAAACTACTCTATGTACACATGTATTATAGTATTATATACTAGAGTAGCATCATACAACTACGTACTACATACATATACAACGACCACCAAAACTACTAGCATTTGAATAACTATACGTACGTAAGAAAACATATCAGCATACAATAAACATAATGCAGTATTGCGGTAACCGCAATGTCAAAAAGATTTGCAAAAAAAACTTTACATGGTTTTTTAGTAAGTTAGAAACAACCAGGTGAGAAAGTGAAATGTGGTCATGCAAAAGATGCAATTCAACAAAAATACTAAAATCAAGATCAACAGGTCAAGTAAGTGCAGACAAAAAAATCAGCTAGTTACAAGCATGAATGAAGGATTGAAGAAAAATAGAAAAAGAATAAAAGAGTAAAACAAGAGGAACTTGCATGCATATAAGTGACATTATTGTGTCATGCAGAAAAAATGACGTCTAGTACCAAATATATAATCTAGCTCTGGGTTTCGCAAGCCAGCAATATTATACAATTTTGGTATTATTATTTCATGTATATGTACCTTGTTTTGCCTTTCTCTCGCCTTCAATGTCGTCAATAGGTTGTGAAGCAATACCCATGATGTAAACTTTAGCTAGAGGACCATTATTCTCCTTATTACCACCGTCAGGAACAAAGAGATCTAATTCTATATCTACAGATCGCTGTAGAACCTATTAAAATCAATTAAAATATATAAAGTTACATTTTCACTTGTCATAAATAAAATTGACTTCTTCACTATTCAATCAAGTAATTTAATTTACATGACTACTGACGACTGAGAGTACTGACTTACCAAACCCATATCAATTGTGCCTTCTGCAAGAGTTTTATAGCCAAGAATTGTCCTATTTTTGTACTTTTTCCGACGTTGCAGCATTACTAACAGTCTATTTTCATCTCTTTTCAGAAAGTGAGGGTACTATATATGTATAAAATAAATGCAATTATAATTATTAAATTGAGTCAAAAGCTTTTATTATTAAATATCACATTACACACCTGCAACGAAAAGTGTAACTCAAGATCGGTACTAATGATCCCGTTGTCGGGCATTGGGATTTCATTGGACCTTGAATTTCAATTTTTAAAATAAAATTAAATAAAATTAGCATATTTAATAGAATTTTTTCTTCTGCTTTTTGCTTGCTTGCTCTCTATGCAATTTCATACCTCAAAGTTCTTCTAGACCCTGCCATTTTTACAGCAATGATGAGAGACGTCACTTCCACAAGAGGAGGAAGAGGGCGAGCAACAGTCAACCGTGTCAATGTCAACGAACACAATCTATCAAAAAAGAAGACAAATCAAAATTAGTTAATATAATATATTAGAGTGCTTTATGCCCTCTTTATTTCTCTTACTCTCTCTCTCTCTCTCTATAAAATAAGCATGCAACTGCAACATTTCAACTAATGTTATTACTTTGACTTGACATCCGGCTTCTATTCTATTCTCAATCTCAAAGTCTCAAAACTAATGTAACCAACCATCAAAACTAATAAGTAGTATTAGTAGTATGTAGTAGCAGAGAAATAAATTGCCTTTCTCTTTACCTTGTGGTGGCGTAGCATTCATAGTGTGGGCAGTGCATAAGACTAAAACTCTAATAACTCAAATTCAACTATACACATCTGCATTTTGGTCACATACAACAATAATAATATGAAATTCTCTTTCTCTTTCTATATATATACTACATATAATAAACTCTATAATAATAACAATATGGGCTAATGTAAAGAAAATAGTGATATGGGTCACGCAATATCGTCTATTTCCGTCGTCGAGGCATATATATACTTCTTCTTATACCAAAAGTCTTTCTCTCTCTCTCTGCCCAAAATGAACACTTGTCATTTGGTATTACATTCCAAAAGTACAAGTACAAAATACATTTCAATACATCATTAGTTAGTGCATTGCATATATATAGTGTGTACTACATATACTGATTTCCTTTCCTGAGCCAAACTATTTTGTAATGCTTGTTCATTCTTTTAGCCTTGCCTTGTTATTTGACTCCTGTATTGTACTCAAATAAACGTAATACCTGTTTTTCGCTAAGGTTAGACAAAAGGAAATGAGTTTGTTGTTACTACTCTCCTGCTACTGCATCTGCAAAATTTTGAGGGTTATATGTACGACCTTTACTTTGGCACATGTATATTTTAGACACATCATCCAACTTTTTGTAAACTCTAAATCATCCACTCTCTATTCATCTCTAATGGTTCATTTTATTATTTTCATAGTATATGAAACATTAGTAAAGAGAAAAAAAAATTCGGTTCGTGCCGTGCGTTGAATATTCAAATTCTATTACTAATAATACAAGGTCAAAACTTTATTCCAAAGTTGTAGTGTAGTACTACAAAACTAAAATAGTTCCATCATTATTGTTATTGTTATGAATGACTCTCTTCTGTGACTATGAAATGTGTTTTGTATTTTCTAGTAGTTTAGAATAAGAGTGTACAGTAATAATAGCATCTCTTCTGAAAGTGAGTTACAATGGAACATAACATAACCTTACTCCTTGGTTAGAAAAACTCAAAAGGGTGAAATCATTTAAGCCTTCCATTTCCATTACAGTCAACTCACATAATACTAATAGGAACTATTGCCATTCTCATTGAGTATAACAAGAGTCATAGTTTTCACTACTGTAAGTAACTATGTGTATTTAGTATGCTAACAGAGCGTGAATGAGTCGTTCTATTACTATAGTATATATACATATAATATGTTGTAGTTTTAGAAGAAGTTAAAGTTAGTGTAGTGGTAATAGTGAAATACTTTATGGTTGGTACTTAGTTTGTCTATTCATTACATGAAAAGTTTACGTCAGGGAAAACTTTTAGTGTTAAACTTGCCTTTTGGCATTTATTATATCTTTTCTCATTCTCTCTTCAAAACCAAAAGCAAAGCTATTATTATATTGTGTAGTAGTAAAAATTCTAATACTCTCAAACAACGAAAAAGAAGTAGAAAGAAATGACGCATGCATAAATGTATCTTGTATAAGAGTAATAATTCTAACATGACATCTCTTACATATTACAATGTCCACAAGGAATATGAATCATCAGAGTCAAATAACAGTCATGATTTGAGGATAAAATAATAATGTACTTTTGTACTATATACTCACACTCACCTGCTTTGCTTGTTAGACGTTTATTAGTTTAAATGCTTATGACGACCCAAAAAGTAATTTGCCGACTGTGGTGGCATTTGAAAAGAGACAAAAATAGCTCTTCTCTACATCGTAGTAGTAAAAAGCTTATTACAACCCACAGCAAAAGAGTTGTCATTTCCCTTGAATTGAAACACAAATATGTGTCCAGATTATACTTTTATACTTTTTTTAAACATTCCATTTTGATATAGGCAAACACAGTCAGTTCATATAATAATAGTCATTTGTGGTTTTTTCCTATTTGGCACATGTGGTACTTGCATTTCAAAAAACGAAAACTAGTGTCATCATATATATAAAACATAACTATAATAGCATACTGTATGATAACAGATGCTCCTCTCTCTCTCTATCTTTATTTATCTACACTTTGATGTTTTTCCCATGTTGTTCTTCTTGTACTAATGTTGTAATCTGCAATGACTAAAAAATCTCTGTAATTTTCTCTCTCTCTCTCTAATCTCTTTTCTACCAGACGACGGTATATACTCTTCAAAATCTCTGCAGAGCAGACGTGATACATAGATATATATTACATACTACAACAATTCCTTTTAACTAACTCAATACATTTCAGAATAGTGTAGAGCAGGACAAATGGAAAAAAGCTTATAATACTTTGCCAGAGAATTCAAACATTTGCTACATTTGCATTTGAGGATCACTTCTTGCAACGACTACTGACTTGACTACTCTACATCTACATGTCATTCTAAAATTTAGCATGGGCAAATAGCCAGTTTATTTTTGTACATTCATATATATACATTGTATGCAAGTGTACTTTATGTATATTGTTCATGTAAAAGAAATCTGCCTTTTACCAACAAGAGCCTTTAGTAAAAGAGTAGTGTTGTAGAGAAGAGAGAAATTAGAAAACAACACGAACAACATGGGCAGATGTTCAGCATTCCATTCTCCTCTACAAGAATTTCATTCTCTCTCTCTTTCTTTCATCTCAAATCACATATACATAAACCCTTTACTTCTTATACATTTCTTCTTTAGAACTACCTTCACCTTCTCTTCCTTTTCCGTAGTGCGGCTTATTAAGCTTAGTTGGAAAGGAAAAAGTTTGCATGTACAAAAACACAAACTGAGAAGCAGATGTTCTGATAACAAATCTCTTCTGGCTCCACAAAATTCTACCTGTTGTATATTTTTCTTCTTCTCTCATACTACTTACGTCAAGTAGTGTGTGTAGGTACATACATAGAAAAGTTGTAAGTAAAAACCACAACCTATGCTAATCAAAGAATAGTTGAGAGACTCTCTTCTCTTTATGTATATTTCCCAAAACGATTCCAACTTTATAGTCTTTCCTACAGTGAGTGTTCCTTTACGACTAAATGTCATGTATTACATCACTCTTTGATTTGACATGCATGTGTACAAACTATTACCATTACCCTTTACTATTATACTAAAGGTGTAAGCTAAAATGTCAAGTCACCCAAAAAAAGAGTTTCAATATAGAGCGACTGACTATGACATCATTGACATTCATATACTCTACTTCTTTCTACTGCAAACTCAGCACTGTAAGTCTACAAATAAAACCTAATGTATGAAATGAAAACTTTCAATTACGTCAGCACCTGTGTGCACACATCAATACTGATAGCAAGTAGTGAAAGTTTTATTACGTACATAGAAGAGAAAACGTTTTCTTTTCAAGACTCCCTAATAACTCTTTATCATCTCGTCCTTCTTTTCTTTTCTTTACCATGAATAAACTAAAAGTGTCATCGCGATCAGATGATGATTTGTGACTGACTTTTAAAAGGTTTTGGTTTTTGAGTTCTATTAGAATCATTGCCCTTGCCTTATGATGATGACATGTGTGAAAGTGGAGCTTAAGTGCATAAAGCTTAGCTCATGTATGTATATATGTCCTGTGCGTCACAGACAAGAAATGAGAATGTAAAGAGTGACACATAATCTTAAATAAATTCCATGTCCAAGAAGAGGATTTTTTTGGACTTTTCGTAGTCTAGATGGATACTTTACTTTTCTCTCTCTCTGAGCCTCTTTGGGAATAAAAACTAAGGCTAAGTAACTACAGAAAGGACACATAACAACAATTCAGATTCACCAACAGTTGTGTGCTGCGCCGTTCAAGAGAGAAAGCAAGAAGAAAGAGAAAGCTTTTACATTTACTTTCTTCTCAAACTTTCTACTTTCAAAGAACCAAGGCAGCTCTCACTCAGCAAAAGATTACTGGAAAAGATTCTTATGTTGCTACTACTATTCCTTTTACCTTGGCCCACAGCTTCTCTAGTTTTTCTCCAGTAGATATAGCACGTGATAGCTTAGTTAGAAGTGGTAGTGGTGGTGTAGAACATTGTGTCATGGAAATTCTTTGAGGCTGAAGGGAGGTATAGTATTTCGGAAGAATTCGAGAATCTTACTCGGAATCAGGCACACAAGTTAGAGAGTTAGAGACAGATACCAGAAAAGAGAGTAGTGAGTTTTAGTCGGAAGTACAAAATGCTCGAAGGAAAAGGAAAGTGTTGGCTCTGTGGATGTATCATGTTGGTTGGTAGTAGTAGTAGTCTCTACAACTTTGCATTTCTATTCTGTATATATTCCAGACACTTCCATCACTCTACTGAAAAGGAAAGGACTACTCCCAAAATGCTTTCAGCTTGATCTACCATATAGCTTTATATTCTAACCTATTACAAACCAAACCAACTTATCATCAATACTGAACCGAAGTGATGATAGCTACTTCCGTCTTTCTCGTCCACAATTGCATATTATATGCCATGAGAAAGAAAATATATATTACTTATGTATACTACAAAAAAACCAATCAATAATCATGGTTTATACACACACTTCTGAAAACACTAATGCATATATGCATACTTACTTTTCCTTTACTATACAAAATGTTCCCAAAAGAACAAAACTTTTTCAATCCTCTTTCTCCTCGTTTCCTGCTCCTGATGTTGTCGATCATATATATTACTTTATTTTCTAAGTATATATCTCTTTCAACAATCTACGCATAAGTTATAACTAAAAGTTTGGGCTAGAAAGAGTAAAAAAAACTATACTTAAGT
>VCNE01002276.1:0-16692 GCA_009869805.1 Oncopodura yosiiana
TTTTATAAGGAAAGGAACGTTGTCTCCGACTTGCGAGCGTAGCGAGCAACGTCGGAGACAATGTCGTGTTATTACGGACTAAATTAAGTAGTCATGTAATGACTAGCGCACTACTAGTAATAATACTAACCTTCTACTCCGTCATATAAAAACATCCAATAAATTGCTGATACAAAGTATGGTATTACAGAACAAACACTAAGTAATATCCAAATAGTTTTTTCACTAATTGACAATTTTTTCTCTAGATGATCGTAAACTGTAGGTATAAAAAGTCGAGACTCTATTTTGTTTCGATTGAGTCTTATGTAAATGAGATAAATAAAATAAAAAATTGCATAAAATGTTTGTACAGTGAAACTCAAGTTAGTTAAATACATAAAATAAAGATTCCAATCAGTGTCACAAGTGACATTGACAATTGTGACTGATATGAAATAAGCCATGAAAACTAGACGGTAAAATAGATATTTGAATGATACTGTTAGTAATTTATCATCCAAGTCAAATTTCTCCCACTGTATATTTAATAGAAATAGTTTAGAGAGTCTTTGTAATTATAGTGAGTTTGCCAGTATTCTAATTATTTACCTCCATTTTCCAAAAATAAACCTCTGAAATTCCATTGAGATTAAAGTCATGTTTCAACTTTTGTGTCCAAGACTTTCCCATGTTGAAGTTGTTTTAGGAAATTTAGTCACTAACTGACAGTTTTTTACATGTATCACATGTCAATAAAATCCACTTGAAGTCTTTTATCAAGGTGAATGTATAAAATTTAAATTCCATTATTATATATTATGATGAGCTGATATGAATTATGTACACTAGATTATATGTATGCATAATATATATGATGTCATATGAAATCGTAAAGCATTATTATATAACAAGAAAGCTATTTATGTAAATAATTTTTTATTGAAGTTGGTCAAAGTATAACACACACACACTCAATTAAAACATTGGAGTCTCGCCACAGATATCACTAACACTATCTTGTAGACACTGCTTAAGGTCTGAATAACCATTGCATTTGGGATCATTGGGATCCATTGTTGAAGCTAAAATTAATCAAGTTTTTAAAATTAGTTTATAGAATATATAAATTTAACTATTTAAATCTAACCATTATGATCTTTTAAGCATTTTAACATCATGGTTTGTGCCTTTTCTTTGAAATCAGGATGAACTCTATTCAACAATTACAGCTTTGACAGTTTCTTCAGTCACAATTTTGTCTTTATCATGAAGCATTTCAGATTTTAACAAAGTACATTTAGCTAAACACTAGTAGAAAAAATATTATGTAGGGTTTCATTTATTAGACTAATTTCAAATATAATTTACATACCCCTTGTGTTTCTACATATTCCTTGTGAGTCTTTTGATAAGCCAATTCTTCTCTATGCTAAAAGAGATCATTTTATTATAGTCAAAGTAAATTATTAAAAAATCTAAAATATGAAAACTTACACAAGCACTTCCAGCTTTCAAAATGGCTTTCAACACTTTTTTACTTTTGGCCTTGCATTCAGCAGTACCTGTATCTTGTGCTGCCTATGAAAATACAAGAAGAGATTTTAATAATCAATTTTGTAGATTAAGAATCAAAACTTACTGTTAGAAGAATTGCTGTAGTGAAAAACAATAAAATACAACTTGTCAGCTTCATTTTAACCTGACCTTTCCTACAGCACTCAATTACTAAAATGAAGAGTAACTGCTCAACTTTGGTAAAGGGGTAACTCTTTAGTATATATACGTGGGCGTGGAAAAATTTAACGATGCTAGCGGTTACTTAATTACAGATTAGAAGATGTGATGAAGCTTTCATGCAATATGATTTTTGTTTTATAAAAAAAATAATTTAGATTACTTCAATTATGAGAGACTTTTTAGAAAACATATTTCCTATGCATTTTTCATGGATTTTTTTATTCGACTTCCTTCCTGTATAGCTCGTATTTGAAAAATTTCGTTTGCTCATTTGAAGGACAATGAGTATCGTGGATTTCATGAGCCATAAAAATACTATACAATGTATTGCACTATCAGTAGTCGTAATATATTTTGATGATCAGTTGACATTTCAAGGGATTTCATAGCACACTGATTTTCATTAACACTTTTAGTAGCTTTCGGCAAGTAAAAAGAGCAGAACTAAAAGTTTATGATGACATTACTCTCTTATTATATGCTGAAAGCTTATAGATCAAATAAAGCATAAATTCTCATACTATCATATAAAATCATTCATTAAGGTCACAAATAAAAAAAGTCTTGACGTTTTTATTATGTCTGTCAAATTACTAAAGCAGATCAAGTTTTTACACAAAAATTAAAATACTAAATTATGATGATGAAAAAATTGCTTAATTATTTAAAAATACATGTCTGCAATACTGACTCAAAAATAACTCTCATCAGGTAATGTGATGGCATAATACGTCATTAAATTATCATTTAGTTTCATAAGCACTATCAAATGTCTTTTTTGGCAGCCTGTTTCCTAGAATTTATGAGGTACTCTGAAGGACTTATTATTACATGATGTTGTTATCACTGTACTATAGATGTAAACAATCTCAGAAAATATGTATACCTTAGTTCTAATGTTACTTTAGTGTTGAAAGTGTACTGAGAACTAGAGATTATATTGTACCTACAAAAATACACTTGACGCTTTTTCTACGTACTTATAAAACGAAAAGCAAAGTACTTCATACAAACTAAAGTTGTGTAACATAAACATACATACAAGAAGAGATACTTGAAAAAAGAAAGCAGGATTCATATTTTATAGTCACTTACTCTCATATTTTGCTATCATACCACATTCACATTATATGTGTATAAAAATTTTGTAGCTCTACTTGTCTTTTCAGATCATATTTACATCCTATTGATTTTTTAGATTTCTCTTTTTACTGTACGTTCTTTCTCTGTGATACATAATATTATTGAACTAAGAAAAAACGAGTTTTTTTGAAGGTACGTGTATATTTTATGGTAAAATATGTATCAGCACTTTCTTCAAGCTTTCTCTGTAAAGAAATATACACCATTTTTACACCTTAGTGAAATAAGAAGCGAGAGTTGAATATTCATAATATGAATTTCATATAAAACAATTTTGACATGACTGCTATATAGTCATACAAAGTTAATATATTTGAGTTTATTTATAGTTTTCTAGTGTAGTTTCTACACGTGAACTATTATTTTCTGTGGTTTAATGGCCTAAATCTAATTAAAGTCTTAATACCATATATTGTTAGCACACACACACACACATACAAAACATGAGTAAATCTTTTCGAGAAGAAACTTTCTTCTGTAATGTCTAGTGTATCTCTTTCTGTGCAGTTTCCGCTTTCTTTTCCTTTCGTCTGGTTAAATAAGTGATGATTACGTAGCCCAAGTATAGTACAAGCCAATTCTACACTTTCAGAGCAGCAGCAACATTACAACTTACTATCTTACAGTATGCAGTATAGTATCATTCTAAAAAAAACGCTGTAGGTAATAATTATAATTGTCCATGTGTGCAAAATTTATAATCATCCATAAGTAGTTGACTACTACATAACTTTAGAGTGTCCTAAAAGTATGCATTATTCATATTAAAAAAAACTTTCCGGAAAATTAAAAGTCATCTATATATGAAATGCTTGATGTATAATTAATGATTGCCTTTCATCCTCCGACAAAAAAGAAAAATGAGTATAACGATATTTTATTCATCATTCAATAGAAATTTTTCTTTTTTGTGTTCTCTTTTTTTCTTCTGGTCTATTACACAAGTATTACAGTAATTATTATATTATATAGTTACAGTGTTGTATATAAGATGTACTTTTTTCTCTCTCTTCTTCTCTTTTATTATTATTATCTGACAAATGACAAAAAGATGATCTTGTTTTATTATATAATTTTGTGATTTGTATTATATATATATAGTTTGTGTAGTATATAAGAGTGTTGTTTTTCTACTATCTGGTATGTGTTTATAGTATATATTGTTATAGTGTATCAATGTAAATATACATATATTGTTGTATTTACTTCAAGATGAAAAACTTTTTGCAGAAGATACGGTATACTATTACACACACACAACTCTTTCTCTCTACATCATGTCATACAAAATACAAAACAGGAGAGGTCAACTTTTGATAATAAAAAGACATAATATATATATATACTGTAACTGGCTCTTACTTTTCTTATTTGTTCTTGTTCTTGAGACGTAGTAGTAGTAATACTTTTCCACGTGTATATATGTAAATAGACGACAAGAAAGGTATTGTATAGTAGACTTTTGGAATTCTTCCTGATGTATTCAAGTTATTTTTTTTGTATTCAACAATAGGATGTAATAAGAGATGAGATTTATATGTGTAGGAAAAAGAAGTAATCAAAACCAGTTCATTTCTCTAACATTATTTTATTAGTAGGTTCTTGTTATCGTTACATGTAATAATAGATTTGTTTGATATCACAAAATGAATTGTACGAAATCATCATGTTTAACGTGGCGTAAAATATACACGTTATCTCATCTAAATGGTTTGTCTTCCCTGCTCTTTAGCTTTACATAGTTTTTGAAGAAAATGTTTCAATCCTAATATCTTCATCATGATGTTATCTATATCACTTTGTTGTAGAGCATTAGCATTAGCCAGCCAACAAAATCAGGATCAAAGAGAGAAATATAGTAGATAGAGAGATGAACTAACAAGCCATTTGTTTCTTTGCCAAATGTCTTTACCTTCCTACCACCAATTCACCCATTAGCACCACCAATAAATCAAATTGTAATCGAACAAACAACTCTTCTCTTGTGTATAACTATAGATATATATCGTCATCACTAAAAAGAGAGTCCATGAGATTGAGTGTGTGTGTAAAACGTAGAAAGAGAGAGAGAGAGAGAGAGAAGAATTCATTCATATCATCGAAAGAATTATAGGACCCAGGTCAAAAACACATTTTCACCATTTGTGCTCGCTCGTGTGTGCCACTAAGCATTTTTATCATACATCTTGAACAAACGTACATAAAAAGTATATAATAATACGTCTCTCTTTCTCTTTCTAAGCTACTAGCTAGCTAGAGCTATAAAGTTCTTTTTAATGTGTAAAGTTCAATGTACAAAATTGCTGTTTCTAACAACTATTATATTTTTTGGGTAAAAGTACTTTTAGTGCTTGCTCCTACCTACCTACATATATATACCTCTACTTTTACATGTTTTCTCTTCTATAACTAAACTAAAAGTCTCAAACTTTTAAACTTACTATACTATTATACTATAGTATATAACTCGTTGTTGTAATGTAGTATGTTGAGTGTGGTGTCTTTGGTATTTAAGAAAGGTGTGTAGTATTTTACAATAGTTTTACTTGAAACTACTTTTGATAACTTTTACATAGCACTACTATATGATGTTGAGGAGTTAAAGAGAAAGCAGTAAATGATGAAAAAAACTTTCACACACATAGGAAGAACAGGACTATAGAAGAAGGTTTGGTTTTTGAAGAGATATATATAGTATATATAATAGTATATATAGGTGACAATTTGATCTTGACTATATATATAGGGTTTTTAATATAATTTTTAGTTTTCAAATGTGCTTGTGCTTAATAAGGGAATATTATTTAACATTAGTTCACAGTTCACACGTATATATCATTTTTTTAGAAAAAAGTTCACACGAGTAGTTTTAATTATTTTGCAAATATACACACAACATCACACTTACTGAACAGACGAGAGAGTCACATCATGATGTAAAATAATTGTTCACTTGTTGTCATTTTTTTGTCTAAATTACACTTTTGGCACTTTTCTTGTAGGCCTTGTGAGTTTTTTTGTATATAAAAATGGTTTCTAGTAAAAGGAATCACATAATAACTTATTATTCTTATTATTACTAATTATGTATATATACATTATTTTCTATATGTAGATATATATATATATTATTTTATAATAATTCTTCTGTTTTTTGTGTCTGTTGAAAAAAGTTGTGGAATTCTTTTTATAATAATTCTTATTATATTAATATATAGTATAGTCACTTTTTCACATTATTTTGAGTCAGTTGATTTTTCTTTTGGTGTATGTAAAAATTAAATGGCAGATCTGTAAAATAAGTAAAATAATATATGAATAACTATCAATTATAGAAGTACATATATATGAGTTTGTTTTAATTACTCTCGATTTCTTTCTTCGTCAGCACTAGAAGCAGCACTACAATAATCAAACGTAATTATTAAATTATCATTAACAAATTATTATCACTAATATCTAATTATTACCTTGAGGCACCACAAATATGCATTTCAATTTCAGCTAGCCGATGCTCTACTTCCCATTGTTGTTGACTAAGCTTAAGGGACAATGTTGCATTTTCAGTTTCGAGTGTAACCTACATATAGCATCAAGTGACAACCAATCAAAATCACTTCAAAGGTCATTGACTCTTTTTTATATATAGGTACTTACCAGACGCTCTCGAAGCCGCCTAATTTCTTGTAATAAAGCATCAGGTGGTGCATCCGTTAATCCTATGTGACTTGTACTTCCAGCTGACCCTGAAAGGCGACGACCTTTGAGAGTTAACAAATAAATTAAACAAATATACCCAAAATAAAAAGTTTTATAATCTTACCTGCTGGATGTGGTTGATGTTGTTGGAAAAAGACATGGTCAGCAGATAAGGGAGAAATCGATAAAGATTGATTTTCATGGTCCATTGGCACTTCAAGGTAAGAGGGTGTAGCTCCTTGCACCATTAAATTAGCTGTGTCAAAATATATTATTAGTTAGTTGGTTAGTTCACTATAGGCATTCCGTTTAAATAAAATTTGAAATAATTTTAACCTGGTGACAATACAGTTGCAGTACTCTGAGATGCCATTGTAGAGCAACGTTTATCACTAGCTGAGTCATGTGACGTGACACTGGCACCTAGTCAATTACAACAAAAGAAAAAAAAAGCGTGAGACATATTACTAAAAGTATATATAAAGAAGATTCAACTTTCTCTCTTTATTTTCTTCATGTCATTTTCATGTAAGGATGATCTCGGTCTTATATGTAATCCTAATTCTTCTATGCTTCACTCAGAAACATTCAGTTCTAACTAATCTGAAACGGAGCCAGAAGAAAATATAAGCAAAGTGTATCTAGTCACTGAACTGAATGAAAACTTGGTCTTGTTTTGTATATTCTCTTCTATAGCCAAATGTGTCTACTTGCTACACACATTGTAGAAAGAAAGAGAGAGAAAACTTGGTAAAAAGTAAATACAAAATCCTTTTTGCTTTTGAAGCCAACTTTGTACTCTCTTCTCTCTATATATGTTTCTTCGTCATATTATATACTTCCTTACTAAATGTTTAATCGATCTCAATGTTTTTGGCAGGTTTGAGTAAAGTTGACTATACTATGAAATGAACACACATATTATTATATATTATTAGTGTATATATAGTATATATACACAGAGAGAGTAAATATGTTATATAGTATTTTAGTAATATCAAATCAATGGTTGTTTTTACGGACGAATGAAAATTTTGCTACTACTGCCATCACCACTTATATATATAAGTAATATTATATATATATACTTCATCTTGTATTTCTGTCTCTCTCTTTATATGAGAGATGATATGAGGAAATGAGGCTAACAGATTGAGAGAATTACTGCAGGCCAAGTTTGATATGAGAACTAATGGTTCATATATATATATATACTATATATAAGGTATATATATTTAGAAAGAGAAAGACAAATAGCACATATTATTTCATTACATATTCGAAATGCCTCAATTTGTAAATGTGCCAAGCATTTTGTCGCACTAAACAACACATGATGCATAAATACTTTGAGTATATATTTACTCACTGTATTAACATAAAAAAATTCATCTCATCCTCATATCATCATCATATATTGCTACCTCTTCTGTCTTATGAATGACTACACAGTACATAGTATAGAAAGTAAAGAGAAAGTTGTGAAAGTGAGAAGAGAGAGAAAAATGTAAAATATTATAATATGCATTGGCTAAGCTCACTCAGCTCTTTTAGTTCAGTGATGAAAATAAGTTAAAGGCGTGGTGAAAGTGGAGAAAGCAAAATAGTAGATGTTTTCCCTGTAGCGTCTCTTTTTGAAATAGTGTGAATAATAATAATAATAATCATAGCAAGCCAAATCTCTGAGAGAGAGTATAGTATGTGTGTGAGTGACTGAAAAAACCTAATTTTCCTAAAATCTTCCGTTTTAGATGTAGCACAGTTTTCACGCCTACCATTCATGGAATTATTAGCTATGACATGATATAACACATATCCTATACACAGTATAAATATATGGAAATTTTCATTTGGCATCACATATGGAATAGATGATGATTCTCTCTCTCTTCTTCTTATATAATTTCATGTGTGCGTGTAATATAATGATCAAAGCACTATGAAATATTACACATAGACACAACCTACTCAACTTATTTGCTTCTAGCTATTTAGCTTTTATCATAATAGTACTTATATCCCATCGTCTCAAGTTTCCCCCAGAATGGTAGCAAACTTACATACTAGAAAAAGTTATTTTATCATATAGATATCATATATAAAACAACAAATAATATACACTCTCCTAATTAGTAGAATTATGTGTTTAAAATAAACAAAATCTTAACACACCTCCAACTTGCAGACAAGTAAAATAATAAATAAATAAAAAAACAAACTATAGTTTCTAATATGTAAAATTGCTACCATTCACACTACTTTGGGGTTAATTCAATTCAGTGATATTTCTCTGAATCGTTTTGTCATTTATAGTGGATTCATGCTTACAAAAGAGAAAGTTGTCTTGATTTCTTCTGATACTATCTATACTTGTCTACTTACCCGAAGTACACAAGTTGATTTTAGGTGTAAGTCCACTACTACGACCTCCACCACCTGTTTTATTATTAGTCTTATCCTCTTCAGACGAAGGTAGAGATGAATTGGAGGCTGCTGAGTTTTGTTGAAAAGAAGGAATCAGAGGTCTCTCAGGTTGCTCAGGACTCACCCACATGTCTTCTAACGGAACCTGACCCTTTGATTCAACTAATCCTGGTGTTGAATTGCACCGCCCTAAAGCAGCTATTTGGGAATGAACAAAATAGTCCATCATCACATCATCCCTCACTCAAAAAAAGAACTCTGAATTGTTATATATTTATAGTTATATCGGAACAGGGAAAGATAGAAAAAGTGCTTATCGATTTACTTTCATATATGTACAATACAACAATACACAATGATGTACAAAATAGAGTGCGGTTCTATTTGTACATTTGTAGTGGCGGCGGCGATAGTTACTCTAGTATACATTTTGTATTCAATGGAAAAAGGGAGTTGTAGTAGTGAGAGTAACACAACAATTCTCAAACTACTCTTCAATTCTTCAAACAGTTCAATAGAAACGACGATCAGACATATATGTATGAGAAAGCACATTATATATATACTATATCTCTGTCTGTACAATACAAATGTACACACACACACACAAGTCAAAGGCACAATAGAGGAATAAGTATACAAGAATGATGGGATTTTAGCCAATATGTACATAGAATTGAGTAAAGAGTGAGAGAGCGAAAACATATGAAAATATAAGAATAGAGTGAAAGTATATATACAACAAAACTATAGACGTGGGAATAAAGGCAAAAAGTGGTCAAGTGAAAAGGAAAATCAGCAAAATCGTGAACCATGTCACTTGACCTAAAAGTGTTATAACTTGACAGAGAAGTAATTTTTCTTTTTGCAAGGCAGAGGCAGATTGGCAGCAGGAGGACATAATAATATATGAATAAGGGTGTGTTTGCATTGCTCATTTTGTCCGATATTAGTATTTAAAGAAACTCTTGACTTGAATATATAGATCATAGCATCATGCATTGAGAAAATATGGTCATAGTGTATTATTATGCGAGGTGCAATTGTTGGTTAAAAACATAAACTTAAAAAAGGAAATCACTATATAAACCTAACCGCAAGTTGGAGGTATTAGCTAATAATAATAATATACTACATACTACTACCACATTGATGATTGTCTTAACATATGTATTTATATAATTGTTGAGCATGCAATGACAATAAATATCTTAGGGTAAAGTTTGGTAATGAAAGAGATATCTTTACCTTTCTCCAGTGGTGCCTTTTTGTATTTTTCAAGTCTCTTTACTGCTATAGCTTCTAGTCGTACCTATATGAAACAATTTAAAAAATACATTTATAAAACTCTTTTAGTATTGTTTCTAAAATAAGATGTCAAAAGAAACATACTCTAGCAGCTGGATATTCTTTCAGTACGTCCCACATATCAGTTTTGGATAGCACAAATAAATCACTGTAGCCAACTGATCGAACACTGGCTGTTCTTCTATTCCCTATATGTACAAAAGTATAAAAAATCAACATCACATGAGAAACACAACATTTGATTAGTTAGCTTCAATCACTCCTCCTTTTAAGTAAAATATGTGTCTACAACATGCAACAACGAAAAGAATGACAGTGAAAAGGTTGAACTACATCTAAATAGACTTATAGATACAATATTTATCTGCCAAAAAGAGAGCTCAACATTTCTCTTTTTATACTAGTCCTTTCAATTAAAGCTTATATATATACATACATTTGTTAATAATTATAACAAGAAACTCCTCAACAAAACTCTATATAAGATAGGCTAATAGGAGCAGATGCCTCACTTTCTCTTTCCTATTATGTCTCAATGTTTACTTTCATNTATATATATATATACATACATTTGTTAATAATTATAACAAGAAACTCCTCAACAAAACTCTATATAAGATAGGCTAATAGGAGCAGATGCCTCACTTTCTCTTTCCTATTATGTCTCAATGTTTACTTTCATTTGGAGTAATAACAATTTTCACAATTGCCTCTTTGCATATGGGACTCATTTGAAGGAGAGAAGAAGAGAAAGCTAACGTGTACCATAAAAGAGCTTTCTCGTCTCTTCTTCTTAAGAAGAAGAATAAAAGAGGACTATTTTCTTACAACCACTAACACAACACTGCTACTATATATATATATATATATATATACGAGAATTCTATTGTTGTTAGTGCGGTATAGCAGTATCATATAATCTTTTTAAAGAAA
Organism: Oncopodura yosiiana; assembly: GCA_009869805.1. Classification (NCBI taxonomy): domain Eukaryota; kingdom Metazoa; phylum Arthropoda; class Collembola; order Entomobryomorpha; family Oncopoduridae; genus Oncopodura; species Oncopodura yosiiana. Next base: position 11,227 of record VCNE01002276.1, read on the forward strand.
AGAGAGAATGTTAGGTTAATAGGCTAAATTGGCTATTTGAAAGACTCTTTTGGGATTCAATAAAGACGACTATGTATATACGGCAACTTGAGTAGCATATAGTACAGACACAATAGTGTAGGACTTGATTGCTGCAACATTAGAAACGAATCTTTATGTATGAATGATCGATATAGTGTTTCAACAGAGACTCTACTTTCTTACAGAGAAAACTAGAAGAGGAGTGATTATGTTACGAGTTAGTGTAACAGGTTTTTTCTTTTTCAACCACAGCCACAGTTTTTTAGTATTAAAAGTCAGATTTCATAAAGTTTGTTGTTTCATACCTGCAGTTCCCATATTCAGAATACTTATTTCACCAAAATATGATCCTGGTTTTAAAGTAGCCAGCACAGTTTTATCCATCATCTGCTACAACTTGTAAGCGACCTCGGTTGACAATATACATTTCTTTTCCAACTTCACCTACAAGAAAAGAAACAGAAGAAATGAGACAAAATGTCAAACCAAAGAGAAACAGAGAGAAAGACATTATACAATGTAGAAAAGAGAAAGAGAGAGAATCTATAAAACATTGGAAAGGAAAAAAGTTTGAAACAAAGCAATATGGAATACATAGTAGAGAAACATAATTCATACAAACTGAAACCATTAGATAATAGTACTATATAACTGTGTAAGACTGCATACTGTCAAGTTGCAATAAGAGCAATATTTTAGTAAAATATAGAATAAGATGTTAGATTCTCTTTTCTCTCTCTTTCCACTCTGATCTATATGTATAAGGTGAAAAGTTTATCTTGTTTTATATCTCCCTTCATATAAAACTTGTATAGTATACTATAGTAATAACGTCATTACTTTGTACATTTGTACTACTAACCTTTACGACAAATGTAATCTCCGGGTGAAAAGAGAACTGGTCGAAGACGTAAAACGAGTTCACAGAGAAAGCCAGCTTCCGTGTTCTGGAAGATCTCCACTCTTCGTAGAGTGTCCAGGTGCACATTAATGGCAATTTCAGCTTTCAATTTATCTATTGAGAAAAAAAGACATAAGAACAAAAATAAGATGTGAGATAGAGTAAGACAAGTACAAAGTAAAAAAAATATAGAAAGACATATCAATAGCTATAAAGCTTTGCAGCAAAAGAAAGCAGCAGCAGTATCAACCCGTACTAAAAAAATTTTATATGAAAAAGCATCTTGAAGTGTACAGAAAAAACCGAGTTAAACTTGGAAACTAACACAAGTACATATACAGTAGTGTATGCTCACAAGAGAAGAAGAAAAATATATTAAATTCATCCTTCTGATCGATCTCTTCTCTTTTTCATCCTTTTATACCATATGCGACCTGCTGCCACTACGATTTTCTCTCTTTACAACTGCTTCTTCTTCTTCTTCTATCTGATAGTTTCATCTCACTTTAGTTGCACAAGTAATACACATTGCACACATGGTATAGTAGTAGTAGTGAATCTAAGTATGTATGAGTATGGCATAATGTAATCTGTTGTTAACATGTAGGTCAGACTTTTTTACTTTAGTATAAGTATACTCTTCTTCTTCTACTTCTAGTGTACTATATCTACATTCATCTGTCTGTTAAGCAGTTTGTGGAATGTGAATTGAGTGCTTAATACATATGCTACCAACAAACTTGAACTCTCTCACTTATATCTTTATATTATGTAGGTACACATAAACTCTTTTTCAACATGACAGATTCATTACAGTATACGTCGTACAACTTGAAGTTTATATTGGAATAATTTTCATTTGCTGCAAGGCAGCCAGCAGGGTTACTACTTCACTCACATAAGTTTTTCAACTTATCAATTTCATTTGCTTTCCACGTATATTAAGTATATATATATAGCTAGGTTTTAAATCAATGTCGAAAATTAGCTTACATTATACTATACTCCAAAAGTGTAATAAAATGTGAACTGACCTTTCACTCTACATAAATCTACTATAACCATATGCTATATTTTTACTTCTTTCTCCACCATTATTATATTAGCTAAAAGATACATCATAGTTTATACCTATCAGAACAGATATGTGTAATCGTTTGTTGCACGCAAAGATTACTTTTCTAAACTTTAATCAGTCTAAACTATAACATGCTGTGTTGTGCATATCTCTATTATTGATTTTCATTTCATAATTAAACTACTAGTATAGTTTCTCTTTCATCTCAATTGGCATATTGCTTTCGAGTTCAAATGTTACTAGGTAAGTAAATAGCTTACATAAAAGAGTATTACTTATATGCAAGAAGAAGACATGTTAGAGATGTCAGTCAAGACTGGTTAGGGTTGATGTATTGTACAGATGTATACATCACAATCTAAGCTGTATATCGTAGATCCATGTTGTTTTTTGCATCTTATATAAAATATAGTAGTATACTATATATGTATGGTTACATGTGTTGTTGCTGCTGAAGATTATTGTGATTTACTTTTATCTAAAGCTAATACGCTTTATATCCCTATAGAGTATGTAATTTCCCTCGTTGTATGTCTTGATTAAATTGAGTTGTGTAGATGTGTCAGTTTTTCTTCTTCCTTTCTCTCACACTTTCACACGCTTCTCTCTTTCTCTCTAGTATACTATCCACATTCTAACATTCTAGAGTAACTCACTCTCACATAGTCTCAAAGCTTCACCACATATACATCGACTGATTTAGCATTAGCATGCCTTAGAGTAAAGCAATACAAAGTTAGTATTTCTACACATAACACATGTAGTTGTACATATATGTAGTAGTAAGTAGAAAGGATTTGATGGTTTCACGCCTTCTTTAGTTAGGACTAACATGGAGAAAGAATAACTGAGCTAACTTGGTGAAAGTTCTTCTCCCATATAGTATGAGAGAGAGAGAGAAAGTGTTACACATATTGGATTGAGCACATAACATATCTTTCTAGTATTATATGTAATAGTATACAGATATAATGTAGAATGCTATGTAATAATTTAAGCTATCATGCTATGTTATGTAGCATATATATATATATATATATATGTGTGTGAAAGTGTGGCATGTCCACAGATTCAATCTTGGAAAGAGGAAAATTGGAGCATTCATATACAACGTGACATGACTTGAAAATGTTTCTTAGTAGCTTTCACCACTACCATCACATCAACATTAACTCTAAGCTGTATAAAACTAAAAGTGTCTAAGGCATATAAGTCCTAAAGTGTCGTAAGCTCAAGTTGTCATTAATTCCTTACCTGACAACTATAAAACCTCTACACTTAATAAATAACAAGTGAGATGAGACCTTTTGCCTTTGACTACTAATTACTTCCAGACTATAATACTTTAGTGTGCTACTGTTCAGCGAGCTGTGTATACGATAGCTAGATGCTTAGAGAATGACAAACGATATTTATTATAGGTATATATATATAGCAGTTTAAGGTAATAGCTCTTATGTGAACAAGTTTCATTTCAACATGAGTTATTATACACCTAAGTGAATTTGCTGATTGAAATTCATGTGAACGTAAAGACGTATGAACATATGAGTATAGTATATGGTAAAAGCTTGCAGCATCACATCAGTAAATATAATCTCATGCATGGACTACTAACTAATATCAATTTTCTACAATCTACATATCTCTTTTGTTACCTGGAAGGCAGCTGACGACTTTTTCTTCATCAGATGACTTTTGTGATAGCCATAAGTAGTCGAACCATTTTATCACTTTTACTTGAAGGTAGTTCGGTACTCGTCTCATTCTCATATAAGTCTTTACTCCATCCAATTTGGCTACAAAAAAAAAGAAAAAAAAACAACAAAATTATGTACAAATCATTATTGCACAACAATCAATATCATGTTTTTATGTATGTAAGACAAAATGAAACACTCTTGAAGGAAAAATTGTACACTTTTTTAGTTTCATATAAATATATGTAGTTATATATAAGACCAGAGAAAGTAGTGGATTAGAGCTCAGTGGACAGTTGGAAGTGGACAAAAGTGGATATAAAAGAGCAAGAGTAACAGTTTTGTTTGCTTGGTTAGTTTTCTATTGTACAAGACATATTAGATGCACTATATATACTACTATATGATGTAATATATAAGCAACCCACGTAGTATATCTATAATAGAGCTCAACTTTTTTTTATATGAAAGCAAGATATGGACAGAGAAAGAAGCTTTGTAGTAGGACAGCACACAGATGATTGTGTGTCTATTTGCTTCCAAATTACATTTCCAATTTTTCCATTACTTTCCAATAATGACTTTTATTCCTGTATCAGCTACCGCCAAAGGTCTCTTCTTGCTTCTTTGCTCTCTCTCTCTCTATGATTCTCTTTTCTGTTGGTCGGCCTACACTTTGTAGTAGAATCTTATGAGCGACGATCAAATATGAACTAAACCGTATTTACACTCTATTGATTTTGCTCACAAGAGAAAGAGAGAGAGAGAGACAAGAAGAGAAAAGAAAAAAAGAAGCAGCAAGCGACGATCGAGTATGAACTAAACCGTATTTACACTCTATTGATTTTGCTCACAAGAGAAAGAGAGAGAGAGAGACAAGAAGAGAAAAGAAAAAAAGAAGCAGCATACATATAACATGACAAACATACACACCAAAAACCAGTCAACTCAAGAGGTATATAAGAATAGTTGAGAAGAGTAAGTGGAAGTGGATATGAGAAAAAAGATGAGAAAGAGAGAGTTGAATATAAAGGGAAAATAGAAAAAAACGCTTTGAGTCTTCTTACACAATATATAAGCGTTTTTTATTCCGATCTCTGTTCTCAATGTCGATATATATAGCTATAGCTCTGATCTGACCATATATATAGTGTAAATTGAATTAGAATATGTGTCTTGGGTGTTTTCTCCATTGAACAAACAGTGAGAAGAAGAAGACGTGTGAGAGAAAAGCTAATAAATTAAGTTATGTATAACAAATCATGAGGTATGTACATACAAAGAGAATAGAAAATAGCATGTTGTACCTATGTATATAGTATACAGAGAAAGTAAATCGTAAAAGTAGAGAAATACACAAGAGAAATTTTCCACAGTACAATATATGGGTCATATACATTTACAGATGTGTTGTATCTTTATTACTAAGCGCGTAGTGTGTCTGCCTGCGTCTGAAGCCCCCTCAGGGCATGAAATATCCTATTAAGAATAAAAGGATCCAACGTCCGAAGTAATGTAGTTGCCCTGTAGTGGCCTGTCATTATTTGTCGTTTTCAACCTTTGTAGTAAGTTGTCGCTATTTTTCGTTAGTGGTCACTTTTGTTGTCACTGTCTCATTAGTTGTCGATTTGTAATTGTAGACAGGTGACATTTTTGTACCTTTTCGTTGTTGTCCATCCTTCTTGGTAATTGTAGGGACTTTAAGTAGTAAGTTGTCAATATTTTGTAGTGGTCACCTTTGTCAATCATAAATTATCACTACTAAT